>JBBBDQ010000463.1:1190000-1230000 GCA_037127315.1 Ascarosepion bandense
ACTATTATTTGTCTAATTAAAATTTATTTATATCAGAAGTATTATTTAAGTGTTTCTAATTTATTTTAAGATAAACAAGTTTACAAGATAAACAAGAAAGAAGTTAGAACCCTACCCACGGGCCGTTTCTTATTTTTTGAGTATCTAAACAGAATCATTAATGTTTTGGTTATGTCCATTTTTTGGTAAGAAAGTATAAGCACCGTATATCAAGCTGAAGTCAGCATTGCGCAGAGTTAGAATCACTAAAGAAAAGTTTCTATTTTCTCGTTTAAATATAGTTATGGGATTTCGACTTTCCTTTTTCTTGGTTCTGAAGTTAGGGTAAGTCAATATTAGCACAGTTACAATGATTGCCATCAAGCCAGATTTGCACTGGGTTGGAACAACCAAAGAGAACGCTTGATTAAGGCTGATATTTCGGGAGACACGTGCAAACGGCATGAGTTAGAAAGTGAAAAGGGATGAGTCGCTAAGCAGTGAACTGAGAAGTTGCGTTGTTCTTGGGGCCCTGCTGGCGTCCTCGTAAGTACATCTTGAATATAAAGAAGAAAGAGATTGAGCCGAGAATATTTGCATTTTTAAATGGAAAAAAAAACATGGAAAACGAAATAAAAATAAAAAAAATAAAAAAACAAAGGTCGCTCCCTTAAAAGAGAAAATTAAGAACACGGATTAACGGATGTATTGTTCTTAATTTTCTCTTTTTAAGGGAGCGACCATTATTTTTTTTATTTTTTTTATTTTTTTATACGTCTTCTCAGGTTTTTGTGAATCTCATTCGTGTAGAATCCTTCGTTAAATAAAGACGGAAGCTGACGATGGCGCACCTGAAATACGCCTATACTTACGATTCACCATGAAATAATGCGTCTGTCTTAATTTTTCTTATATATATATATATATATATATATATATATATATATATATATATATATATTATACAATAATTACTATTATTTGTCTAATTAAAATTTATTTATATCAGAAGTATTATTTAAGTGTTGATGCTATCATAAATTCATTTCTAATTTATTTTACATTTGTCTAATTTTTAATTTTCCTAATCGTAATTATTTTCTTCTCTTTTCGTATATAATTTACTTATATTATAGTTTACCTAACTTTTTTCCCTTTTTATTCCTGGGGTTAATTTTAACATAAATTATTTCGATTTTAACAATATTCCTTTCTTGTTTTGGTTTAAAACGGAAGATGTTTAAAAAAATTCTACAAAGCCGGGCGAAATTTGTTATGTTTCTTTTCTATATAACTTTTTAACCTTTTTAATGCATCCTCTTTGTCAAGGTTTCTTTCTGTCTGGCAATCTAACACTTTTTCCTTTCCTCTTTCTTCTTTGCCACTTCTTCTTTTTGTCTTTTTCTTTTTTCTTCTCGTTCCTTTCCTTTTCATTTTCTTTACGATAGGCTTAGTTCCGTTGTCTTTACCCACACACGCACATAAAAAACAAAATAATTGTATTTTCTATAATGTTTAAGATCACCGACGAAGCAAATTATAAATCGTGAAAATAAAATGGCCATACGATCTCGTAAAAGTTGAATCTCTCTCTCTCTCTCTCTCTCTCTCTCTCTCTATATATATATATATATATATATATACATGCGTATATATATATATATATATATATATATATATATATAGTATATCGAGGCAGCAAGTAATTTTCTAAACATACGCTGTTAAATATAAGAGACAATGAATGTCTATTATGTTTAACTATGAGCCGTTCTAAACGTCGTATTTTTGCTTTAATTTCAGGTGAAAATAAAGACAAAAATTCTCCAACATTTGGATAATTATTTATTGGTTTTCTTCTAAGCTTTCGGCTCACATGAGCCATCTTCAGAGAGGTTGTTTAAACTGAAATATTATAAAATCCACCATCACCGACGATTTTATTTTGTGTTGACATAAAACTCCGCTTGGCAACGGTAATAGTTACCAAAAATAATAAACCTAGTTCTTAAGTTTGCGATGCGGTTTTATGACGTCACACTGCGGGATAGCGCGAAATGACAACAAAACCATGTAGTCAAATGCAATGTAATATGTTATTTCCTGTTTTAAAGTTGATTTTATTGAGTGTTGGTTGTTTTGATTTGATGTACATGGCCTCCAATATCTGCAGGTTCCTCTTACTGTGTGTATGAGTAAGGATCACCGTATTGTTGACCAAAATCTGTCTGATATTACCTACATATTTATGTTTTTCAGAGAAATGTTGTTTAATAGTACTCTGATCAGAAAGATGACGTGTAAGTCTACGGAAGAGCGTGGTTGTAGTAAAACCAATATATGTACTAGGTTTTCGATTATATATATATATATATATATATATATATATATATATATAGTACCGTGCAAAAGTATTAAGACAAGAACTATTTTATCTTTTATGATGCATATTGACAGAAAATAAACAAAGTAATTTTATTTGATTTACTCAACAAATGCTTTATCAAGAAAAAATACTTGTTAGAAAATAAATTTAATATTTAGTATAATAGCCTTTTGCTTTGATCACAGCCTTCATTCTGTCAGGCATTGACATCACAAGCTTCTTCAATGTATCTAATGGTATCTCCTGCCAAGCAGCTTGTATTTGTTTCCAAAGTGTGAAGTAACATTGGGTTTATCAATGTTTTAATCCCAAATATCCTATAGATGTTCAATAGGATTGAGATCAGGGCTTTGTGGGGCCAATTCAAATCCCAAAGGCTTTCTTCCTCTTCCTCTTAGTTAAATAATTCTTACAAAGGTTTGACTTTTCACTATGTATTTGAATTTTAGTGAGGATTTTAGGAAAATAATAATAATAATAATAATATTCTATGGGATTACACCATCTACGCAGACAGGAAAATTGAAGCAAACAGGCCAGACATTATTGTTAAAAACCAGAAGGAGAAAACTTGTCTATTAATTGATATGGCTTGTCCAGCGGAGTGTAACATAGTAAGCAAGGAATTCGAAAAACTGTCAAAATATAAAGACCTGGAAATTGAAATAGAAAAAATGTGGAAATTGAAAACAAGAGTTGTGCCAGTGATAGTAGGTGCACTTGGAATGATAAAAAATGGAACAAAACAACACATTGAAAGAATCCCTGGAAACCCCAGCTTAAGAGATATACAAAAAATTGTCTTATTAAGTACAGCCCACACACTAAGGAAAACTTTATCTATGTAATGCTGGGGATGATAGGGAAGATAGAAAAACATGAAATGGAGTCATAACAACACGCCACGACCTGCCTTAGGTCTCCCCGCAGACTTGGTTGGTAGTGAGACCAAAGCAGAAATCGAAATATGATGAAAAATGACATAATAATAATAAAATCTTATTTTATATAACCCTATGTCATGTAAGCTAGGGCATTCCTTTTGCAGCAGGGATATTAAGGTTATCCCGTCCCTCCTCTCTGGAGGTGAGTATATTTTTGAAGTTCCCTTCTAGTCTCTGCCTACTAGCAGTAGAATTCAGATTTCCTTGCTCATAGACTGGTCACCATCCATTATGTTCTACTATTTAACCCATAGCCGGATTCATAACCCCCGTTCTGTCATCAGGCCCTTCAAATATGTTATCCGCTGCTTTCCCCTTTTACCCTCTATCTGACCTGTTAGTATCAAGTTCTCCAAGCCCTCCTTTCTCACTGCATGTCCCAGGAACTTTAGCTTTCTCTTTCTGATGCTCAATATTAATTTCCTTTTCGTTTCTATCCTTTCCAAAACTTTATCATTGCTCACATGCTTGATCCATGATATCCGCATCCTCCTCCTGTAGAACCACATTTCAATTGCTTGAAGTTTTTCCTTCATCTTTGATGATATTGTCCAGCATTTATTGCCATATTAAAGAATTGACATCACATAGCAATCTAGTACTCTTTTCTTTGTTTCTAGGGAAATTTTCCTGTTTCTTAATACTCTACTCAGTTTCTGGAATGCGTCTTTGGCCATGCCAATTCGCCTTCGGATCTCTGTGTCACACTTACCGTCTTCTGTTAGAAAATTTCCCAGGTATTTGAATTTTTGTACCTGCTTGATTTTTAGTATCCCCCCCCCTGTATTTGGCATTTTGGGTTGCTCTTTTTCTAATGACCATGCATTCGGTTTTCTTCAATCAGTTAAGTGCCATACGTGATTCACGCTTTGGGTGATCATATCTCGAAAGAGACATGACTGACTGGACAGAAGATTTTCTATCCTTCTATTTAAACTATAGCTGAAGGGAGAAAAGACGGATTGTATTAAGAAGTAGTAATTAGCGGGGGATCAGTTTGTTACTTAACAACAATAGAAAACTGATCCCCCACTTTTTGCCCAGTAGAAGCTTTACTTATATTTCCAACTATTATCTTCATTCAGTCAGTTAAGTGCCATACGTGATTCACGCTTTGGGTGATCATGTCTCGAAAGAGACATGACTGACTGGACAGAAGATTTTCTTTCCTTCTATTTAAACTATAGCTGAAGGGAGAAAAGACGGATTGTATTAAGAAGTAGTAATTAGCGGGGGATCAGTTTGTTACTTAACAACAATAGAAAACTGATCCCCCAATTTTTGCCCAGTAGAAACTTTACTTATATTTCCAACTATTATCTTCATTCAGTCAGTTAAGTGCCATACGTGATTCACGCTTTGGGCGATCATGTCTCGAAAGAGACATGACTGACTGGACAGAAGATCTTCTATCTTTCTATTTAAACTATAGCTGAAGGGAGAAAAGACGGATTGTATTAAGAAGTAGTAATTAGTGGGGGATCAGTTTTCCATTGTTGTTGGTAACAAACTGATCCCCCACTAATTACTACTTCTTAATACAATCCGTCTTTTCTAAAGTAAAGTATCCGTATTTTTATAAGTCAAGCTTCTACTGGGCAAAAAGTAGGGGATCAGTTTTCTGTTGTTGTTAAGTAACAAACTGATCCCCCACTTTTTGCCCAGTAGTAGCTTTACTTATATTTCCAACTACTATCTTCATTCAGTCAGTTAAGTGCCATACGTGATTCACGCTTTGGGTGATCATGTCTCGAAAGAGACATGACTGACTGGACAGAAGATTTTCTATCCTTCTATTTAAACTATAGCTGAAGGGAGAAAAGACGGATTGTATTAAGAAGTAGTAATTAGTGGGGGATCAGTTTGTTACTTAACAACAATAGAAAACTGATCCCCCAATTTTTGCCCAGTAGAAACTTTACTTATATTTCCAACTATTATCTTCATTCAGTCAGTTAAGTGCCATACGTGATACACGCATTAGGCGATCATGTCCCAAAAGAGACATGACTGACTGGGCAGATTTTCTATCCCGCTCTTTAAACTATAGCTGAAGGGAGAAGAGACGGATTGTAATAATAAGTAGTAATTAGTGGGGGATCAGTTTATTACTTAATAACAATAGAAAACTGATCCCCCACTTTTTGCCCAGTAGAAACTTTACTTATATTTCCAACTATTATCTTCATTCAGTCAGTTGAGTTCTATAAGTGATACACTCTTCGGCGATCATGTCTCGAAAGAGACAAGACTGGGCAGAAGATTATATCGCAGTAGGTTGCTATTGCATGTTAGACTGGTTGCCAACCAGTCTGTCCTATTATGTAACTCATGACTGGAAGGAAGAGACGGATTAATACCTTTTCCAAGGGTATTTGTGCGTAAATGAATGCGAGGGATTCAACTGGAATTCGAACTCGGCTTTCCGTTTTGTCATTCCAAGTCGATATCCACTGCACCACAACACACATCCGTTTGATTTTCTTACCTTTCCCAAATAAGTAAGTGAATGTAATGGACCCGACTAAAATTCGAACTGTGCTCTACTATTTCTTCATCAGAGGCGCTAACCATTACTCCACCGTACTTACATGTAAATAGCATTATTTTGTTCCTATGCGTGTGCAGTTTTCAAATTCATTAGTGCTAGCTTCTATCGCTTGTATTTGGGTATATTAAAAACCCGAGAGGAAGTAACGAAATAGCCTGATAATACGCAACTGGCGTAAGAGGCGAATGATATAATTATCGAATCAGCAATAATCAATGCCATGCGATTTCTCGAAGCTCTTTCCCTTCTCTGTGTTTAATAAATAACATTGTATTGAGATCTTTTCTTTCTTCGACAATATTGTATCATTATTTAGATTTGCGCTTTTTTTTTTTTGTAATTATTTTGTAATCAATACTAGAGATATCCTATGGCATTTTAAAATCTGAAGTGGCCCATCTGTGGGCGTCGGAAAGGAAAATATGTTATATTCCTTCTTCATGAAAATTCGTGTGCTGCTTTCTACGATTTCAGAACTTTAGAAAAAAAGGAAGAGAAAAGATTTTCTGAAGAAAAAGAAAATGAAGAAAAGAAGGAAGAAAAAAATTCAAGGAATATTTGGAAATGAAAGTGACTGAAAGAAACGGTCCACTTTTAATGGAATAAGGAAGACTGACAGACGGAAAGTGTATAGACAGGTAAAAACAGAAATGTTGGAGTTTCGTTAGGGGACTGAGCAGTTGTGCTTTTGCATCTGTGTTCACTGTTCAAAATCAGCCTATTAATTTGAATAATGATGCTTTTATGGAAGATTGTTTTTTTTTACTACAGTTCAGAAAAAAATTAATGAAGATAAGCAATAAAAAGAGAAGAGGAAATACGATAGAAAAGAAATGAATGTATATGCAAAAAGGAACAAGATGAGAAAAAAGAAAGAAGTCTTAAAACAAAAAAGAAAATAAATAAGAGAAAATAAATAAGTGAAAAGAAAACAAATAAGCAAAGTGAAAAACAAATACTGAAAGAAAAAATAAACAAAGAGAAAAATGAATAAAAGAGAAAATAAGCAGAGAAAAAATAAGCAAAAAGAAAAATAAGTAAGAAAAGAGAAAAATCAATAAGGAGAAAACAAATAAACAAAGTGAAAAACAAATAAGAGAGAAAATAAGCAAAGAAAAAATAAATAAGCAAAGAGAAATATAAATAAGCAAAGAGAAAACAAATAAGCAAAAAGAAAAACATAAAAATGAAAGTGAAAATAAGTAATGAGAAAAATAATACAAATAAGTGAAAGATAAATAAGCAAAGAGAAAAATAAGCAAAGAGAAAAACCAATAAGTAAAAAATAAAACAAATAAGCAAAGAGAAAAATAAATAAGCCAAAAGAAAAACGTATGAAACAAGAAAAATCATTGTGTAAAGATGAAACAAATAATCAAATAGAAAAACAAATAAGTTAAGAGAAAATAAAAAAGAGAAAGATAAATAAGCAAAAAGAAAAATAAGAAAAGAGAAAAACCAATAAGTAAAAAATGAAACAAATAAGCAAAGAGAAAAATAAATAAGCAAAGAGAAAAATAAATAAGCCAAAAGAAAAAAGTATGAAACAAGAAAAATCATTGTGTAAAGATGAAACAAATAATCAAATAGAAAAACAAATAAGTTAAGAGAAAATAAAAAAAGAGAAAGATAAATAAGCTAAAAGAAAAATAAGAAAAGAGAAAAACCAATAAGTAAAAAATGAAACAAATAAGCAAAGAGAAAAATAAATAAGCAAAGAGAAAAATAAATAAGCAAAAAGAAAACTAAGTAAGAAAAGAGAAAAATCAATCAGTAAAGATGAAACAAATAAGCACAGAGAAAAACAAATAAGAAAAAATAAAAGACAAAGATAAATAAGCAAAAAACAAATAAGAAAAAAACATAAGTAAAAATGAAACAAATAAGCAAAGAGAAAAATAAATAAGAAAAGAGAATATAAGCAAAGAGAAAAATATATAAGAAAAGAGAAAGATAAATAAACAAAAAGAAAGAGAAATAAGCAAAAAGAAAACTAAGTAAGAAAAGTGAAAAATCACTCAGTAAAGAGAAAACAAATAGGCAAAAAGAAAAACAAATAACATAAGAGAAAATAAGCAGAGATAAAAAGAAAGAAGCAAAGATACAAATAATTAAGCAAAAAGAAAAAATAAGCAAAAAGAAAAAATAAGCAAAGAGAAAAATAAAGTGAAAAGAGACATAAAATCTCAACGTTATTGGGAATTTCCCAATTTTAATTGGTAACAATTATTGTGACGCCGGCGAGAAGAAAGGAACACAAACACAGATGAAAATGTTAGAAACTTGTATTTACAGGAAAAGAGAGAAAAGAAGAAAGGATAGTCTCTTGCAAACAGTCGGGTTTGCAGAACTTATCTGAAAGATGCGTCCTTTTAACAGTTTATATTTCCTGTGTCGTTATGGCTGGGTTGAAGCAATAGAGCCATGTCTTCTGTGCTTTAGTTGCTGTCAAATCCCCTCACGTATTCTGGGTCTAGATGACGGAGAGCAGTCTTGTCTGTAAGGTCCCAACAAGCAAAAGAGGAAGGGGGTTTGTAAAACCCGCTCACGTAGGGAGTTTGGTGAAAATCTAAAAAGGTAGCCCGTGATTGGTTGTTTTTCATCCAATCACGGGGAACCCAGTTGGCGACTCCGTAATAATTTCTATAACTTTTTAATGGCAGATATTTCGTATATACGTTGTTCGTTCAATGCAAGGCTTAAGAGACTTTAATGTAGAGAACAGTTGACCTGAGATTTAAAGGATTTAACATATTAGGGAAGCATCCTCTTGGAAATCAGTTCCACAAAATAGCTGTTCTTGGGAGAAGATTTTAGCAGTCATGAAGGACACATGGTGCAATAGATATAGGCGTTGGTTAGTTCTAGTGACTTGACCCAAGGAGCTGTGATTTTAATACCAGGCTACATCTGTTGTGAACAAGTAACTGAGAGAGTCGGGTTGAAGGGAGATAACTTATGACTACCAAAAGAAGCACAAAGATTGAGAATGATCGTAATAAAGAGTTCGATTCGAAATTCCTAGCACCTGAAGAAGGCCGTAGCTACAATGGTCGAAACGTCGTACAAATGGCAACCACAATGAGGACAAAAGTTAATGTAAATAGTTTAAATACTACCTCATCACAGAAATATAGAAAAACAACGATGTGTTGGTGATCAGAGATTCATTTCAAGAAGTTAATAACTGTTGTGGTGTAGTTTTCGCACTAAAGGTTATAATCGTGCTATGTCGGTTGCTAATCGACTTAACGTACCCAAAATGTTAGGAACTTGGTAATCTTCCACTGAAAGCTGACTCCTTAGTATTCGGCTAATTGCCGACAAATATCAACTGCCTAGTAGTTCTACTGAACCCCAAAAGAACTCTAAAGAACTCCTATGAACTTCCCAAGAATTTCAATATTAATTTTTGTAAAATACAAAAAATGCGGCACAAGGCCAAAAAGGGGATGGGGAATAACTGGTCTTCATCTGTCTTACATTAACTTAGCTAGCCTCACTTACTGACACAAGCAGACAATACAATATCCCTTGCACCAAGCCATCACATTCTTACGTATCATTCTTGCTACAAACACCATAATGCCTCTATACACTCTGTGAAAATCCAACTAAACCCATATGTATAATTTGTCTGTGGTGGTGGTGGTGGGGGGGGGGAATAACTTTAAAATTGATAACCCCAATGATTTTATAAAATGAATGAAAATATATACAAAAACTAAACAAAATTGATGTTAGTAATAACGCCCCCCCCCCAATCTCTAATCGTGACAGAAACATTAGTTAACTGGGTGAAATTCTAGCGGGGCTCGTAGATATCAACATAGTTATACACACAAGCACGCACACCCTCAAACACAATCCCAAGAATTTCTCAAGAACTTCTTAAAACTTCCTATTAACTTTTTTTTAATATAGGAAGGAGAGTTCATTATCTGATAGGTGTGTTTCCTCATAACAATAATCAAAGAAGAAGGCGCAAAAATGTTTGTCGAAACGTGAAATGAGGATTTCAAAGCTGCGTAAGTTGTGATGAAAAGCAGTTTAAACACCTGCGTTGATAACGCTTTTTAGTGTTCTTGTATAAAAGTATACAAAAAACTAATTGTATCTTTAATAAATGTTTCTTAAAATTAAATTGTATTAGTATGTAATCTCAAAATAAATGTTATTTACTGTTTACCTACATTTGGTTCATCCTCTGTATATATAGATATATATATATTAACTATAGCAACAACAATACCAATAGTAAGAGAACTAACTCTACAAAAACTAGTATTAATCAAGCTATATATCGTCCTGTACAACCCACCGAGAACGAACTCGGAGGGAAAAGGAGGAAGCAAAAAAAGAAACAAACGAAGTACATGAACAAAAAGTCAAGCACTCGTAAGAAAGAAAAAAACCCAAGACGAATATATATTTAGTGTATCGAGGCAGCAAATAATTTTCTAAATATATACTGTTAAATACAAGAAACAATGAATGTCTATTATGTTTAATCATGAGCCTTTCTGATCAGAGTACAATTAAACAACATTTCTCGGAAAAACATAAACATGTAAGTAATATCAGGCAGATTTTAGTCAACAATACAACAATCCTCACTCATACACACAGTAAACAGAACCTTCAGATATTGGAGGCCATCTACATTAAATCCAAACAACCCACACTTAATAAAATCACGTTTAAATCTGGTCATAGCACATTACATTGCTTTTAAATACATGGTTCTGTTGTCATTTCGCGCTATCACGCGGTGTGATGTCATAAAACCGCATTGCAAATTTGCGAACTGCGTTTGTTATTTTTGGTAACTATTGCCGTTGCTTAGCGGAGTTTTATGTCAACACAAGATAAAATCGTCGCTGATGGTGGATGTTTTGTGTTACCGTCCTTATAACCTCTCTGAAGATGGCTCATGTGAGCCGAAAGCTTAGAACCAACATAATAAAAAATTATCCGAATGTTGGAGAAATTTTGTCTTTATTTTCAACTGAAATTAAAGCAAAAATACGACGTTTAGAACGGCTCATGATTAAGCATAATAGACATTCATTATCTCTTATATTTAACAGTATATGTATAGAAAATTATTTGCTGCCTCGATACACTTTATATATATATATATATATATATATATATATATATATATATATATATATATTTGGCTACTAGATTAAATGTTTAAAAGCAACGTCAATTGCCATCTTGCCTACTTAATTCCTATCTATCTCATCTTTTCTTCGTCATCGCCCTCCTCCTGCCTTGCTTGTGGTGAAAAGATTATATAAATATATATATACGTTTCGTAGATCTGTTTCGCTGTATCACAGCTCATCAGTACGGTTAGACATCCGATTGCTTTTAGCCAGGATTGAAATCCGACCGAATTAACATCAGTCAGCGATTCTAACTCTAAGCTATGGGCGCTTAGTAGAGGAAGACGGATTTAGCGTGTTATATACAATGAAAACAGACGCCAGTAGCTGAGAGTGTTCAAAGTCATTATTGAACAAACGATGCGTATATATATATATATATATATATATATATATATATATATATATATATATGAAAAATTAAGGCAAACACGTTATTTCATGGTAAATCGGAAGTATGGGCCTACTTCAGGCGAGCCATCATCAGCTTCCGTCTTTATTGTACAAAAGATTTTACAATAAATACGGAAGCTAATGATGGTTCGCCTGAAGTAGGCCTATACTTACGATTTACGATGAAATAACGTGTGTGCCTTATTTTTTCTTAAATTTGCTCTATATATACATATATATTTAGAGCTCTCTTAGAGAGTTATCCTACCACTGTATGTACAGGACACTCCTTTGGATTCTCCTATATCTACACCACATGCTGATATATATATATATATATATATATATATATATATATATATATACTATCCGGCGTCTATAGCACAACATCGAGTTTCATGTATTACGCACTTATTAGGTGCTTATTATAAACTGATCGTTTACATTTCTGGTACTCACATTGTTCATGTTCATTATAAAATATAAATCTGGGATGCCATTTTTTAATTTATTAAATGTATAATTTATTTTGGTTTATACTAAAACTTGAACATAAAATTAGAAAATAAAATCATAAAAGTAAAATTAATTTTAAAGGGTAAATTTTGTTAGGGACAGATGTTGTACATGTCATATATATATATATATATATATATATTAGTGACCTGGGGTTGGAAATGCTTGGTAAATGTCAATGCCTCCAAAACAAAGCTGTTATCAACTAATCACCATAGACAATCGCATCTACCTCCCATTAGCATGGGACAGGCTAGTCTCCCAGAGAGTAAAATACTACGCCTCCTTGGACTTACACTCTCGGCGGACCTCAAATGGAATGACTATATTGAATCCATTGCCAAATCTGCTGCTATGAAAATGGGCTCCCTGTGCAGGGCCCGGAAATTTTTCCCACCTGAATCTATTCTGCACATATACAAATCTACCATCCGCCCGTGTATTGAATATTGCTGCCATATCTGGTCGGGTGCCCCTGCTGCTCTCCTTGGGTTTCTTGACAAAATACAAAGGAGGATCTGTAACGTGGTTGATACTGACTTGGCAGACCGGCTGCAGCCGCTCTCACACCGGCGTGATGTGGCTTCCCTGTGCCTCTTCTACAAGTACTTTCATGGCTTCTGCTCCGATGAGCTCAGATCACTGGTGCCGCCTAAGCACGAATTTACACGAGATACTAGATTAGCAACGAGGTCCCACCCTTTTACAGTTAAACAAATAAGATGTAACCGTAAATTCTACTCCAACAGCTTCTTTTCTCGCGCTTCCCGCCTGTGGAACTCCCTTCCACAAGTCTGCTTTCCCGACAGTTACAATCTCCAGGTGTTTAAATGTAGGGTCAATAGACACCTCCTATCACACTAACTCCCAACTATTCTCACAACACTCTCATCTACCCAACCCTCATTCTCGGTATCCTTACCCGCCTATCACCCACCCTCTGTCATTTCCTATATTTAATCAGCCTTTCTCCACTCTACGTAGCCCCCTGCACAGTAGTGGCAGTGACATGCCTTGCTCGGGGTGAAACGCTTATAAAATATATATATATATATATATATATATATATATATATATATATATAACGATAATATTAATTTAAAACAATGCTATATATATATATATATATATATATATATATAGCATTGTTTTAAATTAATATTTTGGACGTTGTAAGAATTATTTCTTCGTTATATATATATATATATAATTCTTACAACGTCCAAAATATTAATTTAAAACAATGCTCAATATATAATATATAGATCTGTGAATATTTATTATAAATTATATTTTTGAACATGTACATAATCATACCGCTACAAAGGTACAATTGTTTCGACATTGAAACTTCAATGTCTCATCAGGTGGCGTGTAAAGTAATGGAAATCCTTTTTCTTTATAGCTATTTAGTTTTGTTAGAGGTGTTGGTGGGGGTTAATGATAGGGGAAGAAGTCTCTGACCGTTGGAATTTTTGGAGAGGGTGCTTTTTAAGTGGTTGATTAATGAGATTCTTTGATTTCTAGACAGTTGTAAATTTTTATTATCTAGTGACTAGACTATATCCTTATGAATTTCTTAGAAGAGCCGGTAGTGGTTGGCACGGATATTTTTAATTTAGGCAGAGTCTTTATAATTATTGTAAGTTTGTATATTTAATCTTAACATTGGATTTAGGGAATATATTTTTTTCTATTAGATTTTTATTTATTAATTAGATCATAGTTTGGAATAGTTTTTCTATTAAATTTTAAATTTTAAATTTCTATTCTTATATCTAGTCAATAGTGTATGTGGTGGGGGTTTGTATTTAAGGTAATAGTTGAAGTTTTGTGTGTGTTAAGGACAGTATATATAATTAATCTAATTATGGTTATTAACCTTACTTTATAATTTAGTAAATCGATTACTTCTATAAAATTATTTAGAGAAAAATTTCTAATTTAATTATGAATATTAAACCTTACTTTAGAATTTAGTAATTTGATATTATTATAGAATTATATATATATATATATATATATATATATATATATATATATATGTGGGGTCCTAGATCTGGCTATTGCAGGATTGTAATGTTAGTTCTCTAATGTACTTGCAGTTTACTGTGGTTTCATGCCTCTGGTTTAAAAGCTTGTTACTGTTCATATATTCAAGGATCTCATATATATGTTCTGGTACCCTATCTACATTGGAATGAACTCTTCCTCCCTCATAAATACTAACCTGACAGACTTCCTAAAGGAGGCAGTCGAGACACAGTGTAACTTGACAGTTCGAACGGACACTTCTATCTGCTGATTAATAACACTTATTTTATATATATATATATATATATATATATTTTAATTATCTCACCCCAAGCAAGGCATTCCACTGCCACTATTGCGCATGGGGCTACATATGGGAAGGTAAAGAGAAGGAGTGGTTAGACATAGGGAATGTCAGGAGGAAGGTGACAGAGGAGTAAGGATACTGAGGATGAGGGTTAGGCAGATGGGAAGAGTGTTTGATAGAATAGGAGCAGGTTAGTGTGTTAGGAGGTGTCTATTGACCTTACATTTAAACTCCTGGAGATTGTAGCCGTCGGGGAAGCAATCGTGTGGAAGAGAATTCCACAGTCGGGAAGTGCGAGGAAAGAAACTTTTGGAGTAGAAGTTGCGGTTGCATTTTTTCGGTTTCACTGTAAAAGGGTGGGATCTAGTTGCTAATCTAGTATCTCGTGCAAATTCGTATTTAGTGGGCACCAGTGATCTAAGTTCATCGGAGCAGAAGCCGTGAAAGTATTTATAGAAGAGACACAGGGAAGCCAATATATATTCTGTTATTGTAATGCGCTGTTTCAACCTACCTTCTTCTTTTCATTGTTGATTCTTCATCAGTTGTACTCTTTCGTCGATTAGATCTCTCACGGTCAGCAACTGATACAGTTTCTTGGAAGTGTTTGATCAAACAACAGACAGTGGTAGGGTTCAATGGTTTTCCCGCTTAGGATGACTGCGCTTGAATTCTTGAGCTACGGAGTGGAATGCTACCCCATCTCTTCCAAACATAAAAAAAAACAATTTAACTTTTTATTGTACTGTTAGATTCTTACCCATATCAGATAAAATCTGAAACAGAAAAAATATGAATTAGTATCTGGTGCGCGACTTCTGGGACACCATGTATATTCTTGATAAAAAAAAAAAGAATCTGCAATATTATTCGAATTGACATGGCATCTCCTCCTTAGTGACATTCCCATTTTTGTAGCGTAGCTTCTCTGTACCTATTCTATGAATAATTGAATGGCAATTGTTCTGATCACTTCTCCGCTATGGTACCTACACTCTATGAATTTAAGAACAGTACTGGATAAACGACAGGGCCTAATACTTTCATGATAATTTTTCTGATGACCTGTCGGCCATGGTACCGACACTCTATGAATTTAAGAACAGTACTGGATTACCGACAGGGTCTAATACTTTCATGATAATTGTTCTGATGACCTGTCGGCCATGGTACCTACACTCTATGAATTTAAGAACAGTACTGGATTATCAACAGGGCTTAATTCTTTCATGATAATTGTTGTGATGATCTGTCCGCCAAGGTACCTACACTCTATGAATTTAAGAACAGTACTGGATTACCGACAGGGCCTAATATTTTCATGATAATTGTTGTGATAATCTGTCCACCATGGTACCTACACTCTATGAATTTAAGAACAGTACTGGATTACCGACAAGGCCTAATACTTTCATGATTATTGTTCTGATGATCTGTCCGTCATGGTACCGACACTCTATGGGTTTAAGAACAGTACTGTATTACCGACAAGGCCTAATACTTTCATGAGTATTGTTCTGATGATCTGTCCGCCATGGTACCGACACTCTATGAATTTAAGAACAGTACTGTATTACCGACAAGGCCTAATACTTTCATGATTATTGTTCTGATGATCTGTCCGCCATGGTACCTACACTCTATGAATTTAAGAACAGTACTGTATTACCGACAAGGCCTAATACTTTCTTGATTATTGTTCTGATGATCTGTCCGCCATGGTACCGACACTCTATGGATTTAAGAACAGTACTGTATTACCGACAAGGCCTAATACTTTCATGATTATTGTTCTGATGATCTGTCCGCCATGGTACCGACACTCTATGAATTTAAGAACAGTACTGGATTACCGAAAAGGCCTAATACTTTCTTGATTATTGTTCTGATGATCTGTCCGCCATGGTACCGACACTCTATGAATTTAAGAACAGTACTGTATTACCGACAAGGCCTAATACTTTCATGATTATTGTTCTGATGATCTGTCCGCCATGGTACCTACACTCTATGAATTTAAGAACAGTACTGTATTACCGACAAGACCTAATACTTTCTTGATTATTGTTCTGATGATCTGTCCGCCATGGTACCGACACTCTATGGATTTAAGAACAGTACTGTATTACCGACAAGGCCTAATACTTTCATGATTATTGTTCTGATGATCTGTCCGCCATGGTACCGACACTCTATGAATTTAAGAACAGTACTGGATTACCGACAAGGCCTAATACTTTCTTGATTATTGTTCTGATGATCTGTCCGCCATGGTACCGACACTCTATGGATTTAAGAACAGTACTGTATTAGTGACAAGGCCTAATACTTTCATGAATATTGTTCTGATGATCTGTCCGCCATGGTACCGACACTCTATGAATTTATGAACAGTACTGGATTACCGACAAGGCCTAATACTTTCTTGATTATTGTTCTGATGATCTGTCCGCTATGGTACCTACACTCTAAGGATTTAAGAACAGTACTGGATTAGCGACAAGGCCTAATACTTTCATGATTATTGTTCTGATGATCTGTCCGCCATGGTACCGACACTCTATGAATTTAAGAAAAGTACTGGATTACCGACACGGCCTAATACTTTCATGATTATTGTTCTGATGATCTGTTCGCTATGGAAACTACACTCTATGAATTTAAGAACAGTACTGGATTACCGACAGGGCCTAATACTTTCTTGATTATTGTTCTGATGATCTGCTTGCTATGCTACCTACACTCTACGAATTTATGAACAGTACTGGATTACCGACATGGCCTAATTCTTTCATGATGATTGTTCTGATGATCTGTCCGCCATGGTACCGACACTCTATGAATTTAAGAACAGTACTGGATTACCGACACGGCCTAATACTTTCATGATTATTGTTCTGATGATCTGTTCGCTATGGAAACTACACTCTATGAATTTAAGAACAGTACTGGATTACCGACAGGGCCTAATACTTTCTTGATTATTGTTCTGATGATCTGCTTGCTATGGTACCTACACTCTACGAATTTATGAACAGTACTGGATTACCGACATGGCCTAATTCTTTCATGATGATTGTTCTGATGATCTGTCCGCCATGGTACCGACACTCTATGAATTTAAGAACAGTACTGGATTACCGACACGGCCTAATACTTTCATGATTATTGTTCTGATGATCTGTTCGCTATGGAAACTACACTCTATGAATTTAAGAACAGTACTGGATTACCGACAGGGCCTAATACTTTCTTGATTATTGTTCTGATGATCTGCTTCCTATGGTACCTACACTCTACGAATTTATGAACAGTACTGGATTACCGACATGGCCTAATTCTTTCATGATGATTGTTCTGATGATCTGTCCGCCATGGTACCGACACTCTATGAATTTAAGAACAGTACTGGATTACCGACACGGCCTAAGACTTTCATGATTATTGTTCTGATGATCTGTTCGCTATGGAAACTACACTCTATGAATTTAAGAACAGTACTGGATTACCGACATGGCCTAATACTTTCATGATTATTGTTCTGATGATCTGTCCGCCATGGTACCGACACTCTATGAATTTAAGAACAGTACTGGATTACCGACACGGCCTAATACTTTCATGATTATTCTTCTGATGATCTGTTCGCTATGGAAACTACACTCTATGAATTTAAGAACAGTACTGGATTACCGACAGGGCCTAATACTTTCTTGATTATTATTCTGATGATCTGCTTGCTATGGTACCTACACTCTACGAATTTATGAACAGTACTGGATTACCGACATGGCCTAATACTTTCATGATTATTGTTCTGATGATCTGTCCGCCATGGTACCGACACTCTATGAATTTAAGAACAGTACTGGATTACCGACACGGCCTAATACTTTCATGATTATTGTTCTGATGATCTGTCCGCCATGGTACCGACACTCTATGAATTTAAGAACAGTACTGGATTACCGACAGGGCCTAATACTTTCTTGATTATTGTTCTGATGATCTGCTTGCTATGGTATATACACTCTACGAATTTATGAACAGTACTGGATTACCGACATGGCCTAATACTTTCATGATTATTGTTCTGATGATCTGTCCGCCATGGTACCGACACTCTATGAATTTAAGAACAGTACTGGATTACCGACACGGCCTAATACTTTCATGATTATTGTTCTGATGATCTGCTTGTTATGGTACCTACACTCTACGAATTTAAGAACAGTACTGGATTACCGACATGGCCTAATACTTTCATGATTATTGTTCTGATGATCTGTCCGCCATGGTACCGACACTCTATGAATTTAAGAACAGTACTGGATTACCGACACGGCCTAATACTTTCATGATTATTCTTCTGATGATCTGTTCGCTATGGAAACTACACTCTATGAATTTAAGAACAGTACTGGATTACCGACAGGGCCTAATACTTTCTTGATTATTATTCTGATGATCTGCTTGCTATGGTACCTACACTCTACGAATTTATGAACAGTACTGGATTACCGACATGGCCTAATACTTTCATGATTATTGTTCTGATGATCTGTCCGCCATGGTACCGACACTCTATGAATTTAAGAACAGTACTGGATTACCGACACGGCCTAATACTTTCATGATTATTGTTCTGATGATCTGTCCGCCATGGTACCGACACTCTATGAATTTAAGAACAGTACTGGATTACCGACAGGGCCTAATACTTTCTTGATTATTGTTCTGATGATCTGCTTGCTATGGTACCTACACTCTACGAATTTATGAACAGTACTGGATTACCGACATGGCCTAATACTTTCATGATTATTGTTCTGATGATCTGTCCGCCATGGTACCGACACTCTATGAATTGAAGAACAGTACTGGATTACCGACACGGCCTAATACTTTCATGATTATTGTTCTGATGATCTGCTTGTTATGGTACCTACACTCTACGAATTTATGAACAGTACTGGATTACCGACATGGCCTAATACTTTCATGATTATTGTTCTGATGATCTCTCCGCCATGGTACCGACACTCTATGAATTTAAGAACAGTACTGGATTACCGACACGGCCTAATACTTTCATGATTATTGTTCTGATGATCTGTTCGCTATTGAAGCTACACTCTATGAATTTAAGAACAGTACTGGATTACCGACAGGGCCTAATACTTTCTTGATTATTGTTCTGATGATCTGCTTGCTATGGTACCTACACTCTACGAATTTATGAACAGTACTGGATTACCGACATGGCCTAATTCTTTCATGATGATTGTTCTGATGATCTGTCCGCCATGGTACCGACACTCTATGAATTTAAGAACAGTACTGGATTACCGACAGGGCCTAATACTTTCTTGATTATTGTTCTGATGATCTGCTTGCTATGGTACCTACACTCTACGAATTTATGAACAGTACTGGATTACCGACATGGCCTAATACTTTCATGATTATTGTTCTGATGATCTGTCCGCCATGGTACCGACACTCTATGAATTTAAGAACAGTACTGGATTACCGACACGGCCTAATACTTTCATGATTATTGTTCTGATGATCTGCTTGTTATGGTACCTACACTCTACGAATTTATGAACAGTACTGGATTACCGACATGGCCTAATACTTTCATGATTATTGTTCTGATGATCTCTCCGCCATGGTACCGACACTCTATGAATTTAAGAACAGTACTGGATTACCGACACGGCCTAATACTTTCATGATTATTGTTCTGATGATCTGTTCGCTATTGAAGCTACACTCTATGAATTTAAGAACAGTACTGGATTACCGACAGGGCCTAATACTTTCTTGATTATTGTTCTGATGATCTGCTTGCTATGGTACCTACACTCTACGAATTTATGAACAGTACTGGATTACCGACATGGCCTAATTCTTTCATGATGATTGTTCTGATGATCTGTCCGCCATGGTACCGACACTCTATGAATTTAAGAACAGTACTGGATTACCGACACGGCCTAATACTTTCATGATTATTGTTCTGATGATCTGTTCGCTATGGAAACTACACTCTATGAATTTAAGAACAGTACTGGATTACCGACAGGGCCTAATACTTTCTTGATTATTGTTCTGATGATCTGCTTGCTATGGTACCTACACTCTACGAATTTATGAACAGTACTGGATTACCGACATGGCCTAATACTTTCATGATTATTGTTCTGATGATCTGTCCGCCATGGTACCGACACTCTATGAATTTAAGAACAGTACTGGATTACCGACACGGCCTAATACTTTCATGATTATTCTTCTGATGATCTGTTCGCTATGGAAACTACACTCTATGAATTTAAGAACAGTACTGGATTACCGACAGGGCCTAATACTTTCTTGATTATTATTCTGATGATCTGCTTGCTATGGTACCTACACTTTACGAATTTATGAACAGTATTGGATTACCGACATGGCCTAATACTTTCATGATTATTGTTCTGATGATCTGTCCGCCATGGTACCGACACTCTATGAATTTAAGAACAGTACTGGATTACCGACACGGCCTAATACTTTCATGATTATTGTTCTGATGATCTGTCCGCCATGGTACCGACACTCTATGAATTTAAGAACAGTACTGGATTACCGACAGGGCCTAATACTTTCTTGATTATTGTTCTGATGATCTGCTTGCTATGGTACCTACACTCTACGAATTTATGAACAGTACTGGATTACCGACATGGCCTAATAC
Organism: Ascarosepion bandense; assembly: GCA_037127315.1. NCBI lineage: Eukaryota > Metazoa > Mollusca > Cephalopoda > Sepiida > Sepiidae > Ascarosepion > Ascarosepion bandense. The sequence goes on from JBBBDQ010000463.1 coordinate 1,211,030, forward strand.
TTTCATGATTATTGTTCTGATGATCTGTCCGCCATGGTACCGACACTCTATGAATTTAAGAACAGTACTGGATTACCGACACGGCCTAATACTTTCATGATTATTGTTCTGATGATCTGCTTGCTATGGTACCTACACTCTACGAATTTATGAACAGTACTGGATTACCGACATGGCCTAATACTTTCATGATTATTGTTCTGATGATCTCTCCGCCATGGTACCGACACTCTATGAATTTAAGAACAGTACTGGATTACCGACACGGCCTAATACTTTCATGATTATTGTTCTGATGATCTGTCCGCCATGGTACCGACACTCTATGAATTTAAGAACACTACTGGATTACCGACAGGGCCTAATACTTTCTTGATTATTGTTCTGATGATCTGCTTGCTATGGTACCTACACTCTACGAATTTATGAACAGTACTGGATTACCGACATGGCCTAATTCTTTCATGATTATTGTTCTGATGATCTGTCCGCCATGGTACCGACACTCTATGAATTTAAGAACAGTACTGGATTACCGACATGGCCTAATACTTTCTTGATTATTGTTCTGATGATCTGCTTGCTATGGTACCTACACTCTACGAATTTATGAACAGTACTGGATTACCGACATGGCCTAATACTTTCATGATTATTGTTCTGATGATCTGTCCGCCATGGTACCGACACTCTATGAATTTAAGAACAGTACTGGATTACCGACACGGCCTAATACTTTCATGATTATTGTTCTGATGATCTGTCCGCCATGGTACCGACATTCTATGAATTTAAGAACAGTACTGGATTACCGACAGGGCCTAATACTTTCTTGATTATTGTTCTGATGATCTGCTTGCTATGGTACCTACACTCTACGAATTTATGAACAGTACTGGATTACCGACATGGCCTAATTCTTTCATGATTATTGTTCTGATGATCTGTCCGCCATGGTACCGACACTCTATGAATTTAAGAACAGTACTGGATTACCGACAGGGCCTAATACTTTCTTGATTATTGTTCTGATGATCTGCTTGCTATGGTACCTACACTCTACGAATTTATGAACAGTACTGGATTACCGACATGGCCTAATTCTTTCATGATTATTGTTCTGATGATCTGTCCGCCATGGTACCGACACTCTATGAATTTAAGAACAGTACTGGATTACCGACACGGCCTAATACTTTCATGATTATTGTTCTGATGATCTGTTCGCTATTGAAGCTACACTCTATGAATTTAAGAACAGTACTGGATTACCGACAGGGCCTAATACTTTCTTGATTATTGTTCTGATGATCTGCTTGCTATGGTACCTACACTCTACGAATTTATGAACAGTACTGGATTACCGACATGGCCTAATACTTTCATGATTATTGTTCTGATGATCTGTCCGCCATGGTACCGACACTCTATGAATTTAAGAACAGTACTGGATTACCGACACGGCCTAATACTTTCATGATTATTGTTCTGATGATCTGCTTGCTATGGTACCTACACTCTACGAATTTATGAACAGTACTGGATTACCGACATGGCCTAATACTTTCATGATTATTGTTCTGATGATCTGCTTGCTATGGTACCTACACTCTACGAATTTATGAACAGTACTGGATTACCGACATGGCCTAATACTTTCATGATTATTGTTCTGATGATCTGTCCGCCATGGTACCGACACTCTATGAATTTAAGAACACTACTGGATTACCGACAGGGCCTAATACTTTCTTGATTATTGTTCTGATGATCTGCTTGCTATGGTACCTACACTCTACGAATTTATGAACAGTACTGGATTACCGACATGGCCTAATTCTTTCATGATTATTGTTCTGATGATCTGTCCGCCATGGTACCGACACTCTATGAATTTAAGAACAGTACTGGATTACCGACAGGGCCTAATACTTTCTTGATTATTGTTCTGATGATCTGTTTGCTATGGTACCTACACTCTACGAATTTATGAACAGTACTGGATTACCGACATGGCCTAATACTTTCATGATTATTGTTCTGATGATCTGTCCGCCATGGTACCGACACTCTATGAATTTAAGAACAGTACTGGATTACCGACACGGCCTAATACTTTCATGATTATTGTTCTGATGATCTGTCCGCCATGGTACGACACTCTATGAATTTAAGAACAGTACTGGATTACCGACAGGGCCTAATACTTTCTTGATTATTGTTCTGATGATCTGCTTGCTATGGTACCTACACTCTACGAATTTATGAACAGTACTGGATTACCGACATGGCCTAATTCTTTCATGATTATTGTTCTGATGATCTGTCCGCCATGGTACCGACACTCTATGAATTTAAGAACAGTACTGGATTACCGACAGGGCCTAATACTTTCTTGATTATTGTTCTGATGATCTGCTTGCTATGGTACCTACACTCTACGAATTTATGAACAGTACTGGATTACCGACATGGCCTAATTCTTTCATGATTATTGTTCTGATGATCTGTCCGCCATGGTACCGACACTCTATGAATTTAAGAACAGTACTGGATTACCGACACGGCCTAATACTTTCATGATTATTGTTCTGATGATCTGTTCGCTATTGAAGCTACACTCTATGAATTTAAGAACAGTACTGGATTACCGACAGGGCCTAATACTTTCTTGATTATTGTTCTGATGATCTGCTTGCTATGGTACCTACACTCTAGGAATTTATGAACAGTATTGGATTACCGACATGGCCTAATACTTTCATGATTATTGTTCTGATGATCTGTCCGCCATGGTACCGACACTCTATGAATTTAAGAACAGTACTGGATTACCGACAGGGCCTAATACTTTCTTGATTATTGTTCTGATGATCTGCTTGCTATGGTACCTACACTCTACGAATTTATGAACAGTACTGGATTACCGACAGGGCCTAATACTTTCTTGATTATTGTTCTGATGATCTGTTCGCTATGGAAACTACACTCTATGAATTTAAGAACAGTACTGGATTACCGACAGGGCCTAATACTTTCTTGATTATTGTTCTGATGATCTGCTTGCTATGGTACCTACACTCTACGAATTTATGAACAGTACTGGATTACCGACATGGCCTAATACTTTCATGATTATTGTTCTGATGATCTGTCCGCCATGGTACCGACACTCTATGAATTTAAGAACAGTACTGGATTACCGACAGGGCCTAATACTTTCTTGATTATTGTTCTGATGATCTGCTTGCTATGGTACCTACACACTACGAATTTATGAACAGTACTGGATTACCGACAGGGCCTAATACTTTCTTGATTATTGTTCTGATGATCTGCTTGCTATGGTACCGACACTCTATGAATTTAAGAACAGTACTGGATTACCGACAGGCCTAATTCTTTCATGATTATTGTTCTGATGATCTGTCCGCCATGGTACCGACACTCTATGAATTTAAGAACAGTACTGGATTACCGACACGGCCTAATACTTTCATGATTATTGTTCTGATGATCTGTCCGCCATGGTACCGACACTCTATGAATTTAAGAAGAGTACTGGATTACCGACAGGGCCTAATACTTTCATGATTATTGTTCTGATGATCTGCTTGCTATGGCCCCTACACTCTACGAATTTATGAACAGTACTGGATTACCGACATGGCCTAATACTTTCATGATTATTGTTCTGATGATCTGTCCGCCATGGTACCGACACTCTATGAATTTAAGAACAGTACTGGATTACCGACAGGGCCTAATACTTTCTTGATTATTGTTCTGATGATCTGCTTGCTATGGTACCTACACTCTACGAATTTATGAACAGTACTGGATTACCGACATGGCCTAATACTTTCATGATTATTGTTCTGATGATCTGTCCGCCATGGTACCGACACTCTATGAATTTAAGAACAGTACTGTATTACCGACATGGCCTAATACTTTCATGATTATTGTTCTGATGATCTGTCCGCCATGGTACCGACACTCTATGAATTTAAGAACACTACTGGATTACCGACAGGGCCTAATACTTTCTTGATTATTGTTCTGATGATCTGCTTGCTATGGTACCTACACTCTACGAATTTATGAACAGTACTGGATTACAGACATGGCCTAATACTTTCATGATTATTGTTCTAATGATCTGTCCGCCATGGTACCGACACTCTATGAATTTAAGAACAGTACTGTATTACCGACATGGCCTAATACTTTCATGATTATTGTTCTGATGATCTGTCCGCCATGGTACCGACACTCTATGAATTTAAGAACACTACTGGATTACCGACAGGGCCTAATACTTTCTTGATTATTGTTCTGATGATCTGCTTGCTATGGTACCTACACTCTACGAATTTATGAACAGTACTGGATTACCGACATGGCCTAATACTTTCATGATTATTGTTCTGATGATCTGCTTGCTATGGTACCTACACTCTACGAATTTATGAACAGTACTGGATTACAGACATGGCCTAATACTTTCTTGATTATTGTTCTGATGATCTGTTCGCTATGGAAACTACACTCTACGAATTTATGAACAGTACTGGATTACCGACATGGCCTAATACTTTCATGATTATTGTTCTGATGATCTGTCCGCCATGGTACCGACACTCTATGAATTTAAGAACAGTACTGTATTACCGACATGGCCTAATACTTTCATGATTATTGTTCTGATGATCTGTTCGCCATGGTACCGACACTCTATGAATTTAAGAACACTACTGGATTACCGACAGGGCCTAATACTTTCATGATTATTGTTCTGATGATCCGCTTGCTATGGTACCTACACTCTACGAATTTATGAACAGTACTGGATTACAGACATGGCCTAATACTTTCATGATTATTGTTCTGATGATCTGTCCGCCATGGTACCGACACTCTATGAATTTAAGAACAGTACTGTATTACCGACATGGCCTAATACTTTCATGATTATTGTTCTGATGATCTGTCCGCCATGGTACCGACACTCTATGAATTTAAGAACACTACTGGATTACCGACAGGGCCTAATACTTTCTTGATTATTGTTCTGATGATCTGCTTGCTATGGTACCTACACTCTACGAATTTATGAACAGTACTGGATTACCGACATGGCCTAATACTTTCATGATTATTGTTCTGATGATCTGCTTGCTATGGTACCTACACTCTACGAATTTATGAACAGTACTGGATTACAGACATGGCCTAATACTTTCTTGATTATTGTTCTGATGATCTGTTCGCTATGGAAACTACACTCTACGAATTTATGAACAGTACTGGATTACCGACATGGCCTAACACTTTCATGATTATTGTTCTGATGATCTGTCCGCCATGGTACCGACACTCTATGAATTTAAGAACAGTACTGTATTACCGACATGGCCTAATACTTTCATGATTATTGTTCTGATGATCTGTTCGCCATGGTACCGACACTCTATGAATTTAAGAACACTACTGGATTACCGACAGGGCCTAATACTTTCATGATTATTGTTCTGATGATCCGCTTGCTATGGTACCTACACTCTACGAATTTATGAACAGTACTGGATTACAGACATGGCCTAATACTTTCATGATTATTGTTCTGATGATCTGTCCGCCATGGTACCGACACTCTATGAATTTAAGAACAGTACTGGATTACCGACAGGGCCTAATACTTTCTTGATTATTGTTCTGATGATCTGCTTGCTATGGTACCTACACTCTACGAATTTATGAACAGTACTGGATTACAGACATGGCCTAATACTTTCATGATTATTGTTCTGATGATCTGTCCGCCATGGTACCGACACTCTATGAATTTAAGAACAGTACTGTATTACCGACATGGCCTAATACTTTCATGATTATTGTTCTGATGACCTGTCCGCCATGGTACCGACACTCTATGAATTTAAGAACAGTACTGGATTACCGACACGGCCTATTACTTTCATGATTATTGTTCTGATGATCTGTCCGCCATGGTACCGACACTCTATGAATTTAAGAACAGTACTGGATTACCGACAGGGCCTAATACTTTCTTGATTATTGTTCTGATGATCTGCTTGCTATGGTACCTACACTCTACGAATTTATGAACAGTACTGGATTACCGACATGGCCTAATACTTTCATGATTATTGTTCTGATGATCTGTCCGCCATGGTACCGACACTCTATGAATTTAAGAACAGTACTGGATTACCGACACGGCCTAATACTTTCATGATTATTGTTCTGATGATCTGTTCGCTATGGAAACTACACTCTATGAATTTAAGAACAGTACTGGATTACCGACAGGGCCTAATACTTTCTTGATTATTGTTCTGATGATCTGCTTGCTATGGTACCTACACTCTACGAATTTATGAACAGTACTGGATTACCGACATGGCCTAATACTTTCATGATTATTGTTCTGATGATCTGTCCGCCATGGTACCGACACTCTATGAATTTAAGAACAGTACTGGATTACCGACACGGCCTAATACTTTCATGATTATTGTTCTGATGATCTGTCCGCCATGGTACCGACACTCTATGAATTTAAGAACAGTACTGGATTACCGACAGGGCCTAATACTTTCTTGATTATTGTTCTGATGATCTGCTTGCTATGGTACCTACACTCTACGAATTTATGAACAGTACTGGATTACCGACATGGCCTAATACTTTCATGATTATTGTTATGATGATCTGTCCGCCATGGTACCGACACTCTATGAATTTAAGAACAGTACTGGATTACCGACACGGCCTAATACTTTCATGATTATTGTTCTGATGATCTGTCCGCCATGGTACCGACACTCTATGAATTTCAGAACAGTACTGGATTACCGACAGGGCCTAATACTTTCTTGATTATTGTTCTGATGATCTGTTCGCTATGGAAACTACACTCTATGAATTTAAGAACAGTACTGGATTACCGACAGGGCCTAATACTTTCTTGATTATTGTTCTGATGATCTGCTTGCTATGGTACCTACACTCTACGAATTTATGAACAGTACTGGATTACCGACAAGGCCTAATACTTTCATGAGTATTGTTCTGATGATCTGTCCGCCATGGTACCGACACTCTACGAATTTATGAACAGTACTGGATTACCGACATGGCCTAATTCTTTCATGATGATTGTTCTGATGATCTGTCCGCCATGGTACCGACACTCTATGATTAGATTAAAGGTCAGGAGAGACAGAAGAAAACAATGTAAAATCTATATAGTGCGCATGAGTAAATGGATTGCAGAACAGAATTTTGGACAAATATAAAAAAGATGAAGTTTATCAAGAGGAAAGAATTTGTGGGGAGCTGTGATCTTCTACATGAAGACCGACGTCAATTCATAGAATCGTTTAAAATCACTGATTTTTCGACGACTGAACAGTATATTCCTAGGTAGTCCATTCAGTGTTATCCTCCTAGACTGGTTGCCAACTACGGCGAGAGAAACTGGTCAGCCCTTCTATTTAATTTAATACATAGATTTTTCATGGAAAGTGAGATGCAGTCAAACTTTATCCCAATCATCATCATCATCATCATCATCATCATTTTGCGGCCTCGACCGAGATAGAACTCACTCCACTCTTCCAGTATTCCCTATTTGTCAAAGCTCCTGTAAGGTCTTCCTTGGCGATAGATGTATCTCTATGTATCCTGTCTGGAAAGGTTAACTTACGAGATCGATTGTGTGATGATGGGTGCCTCCATAATACAAACGATGAAACAAGTTCATCTGTGACACATGCGCAATGCCCAGCAAACTGGACACGTCTGTTTTGAACTAAGGTTGATACTCTTGGTAGGTGTCCATATATCATTTCTAGAATTGGGTGGTTTCGCCATGAAAGATCAAGTACTCTTCTGAGATGACGAGTATAACATCCATCTAAACGGCGCTGTTGTTTTGCCGGAAGAATCCAAGTTTCAGATCCATAAAGTAAGATTGGTTCAATAAGTGCGCGAAAAACTTGGATTTTGATCTTACGATCAAGATTGGATTTCCAGATCTTATCCATTTTGTTATAAGCAGTAAAAAGTGAAAGTGAATGCAACAAATTTGGAACGCCAATTTCTCGTTCCGAACCGCCATTCTTACGTCCGGGGAGAACGTTCAATGACAGAAGGATAAATATGTTGTTTACTTGAATTTAAGTCGTAATTTTTTGTCCCCAAAAAACTAAACGTAATTTTAGGCGCAAACAATGTCAACTTTTTATCTACAAAAGAAATCGATTTTAGTTTTATTTAATAAAACGGATCGATTCTGATGCCAATGTAATTATTTGTTGTCCAGAAAATTTGAAAGTTGGAAGAAAAATTAAAAAATAATTCATTTTTAATAATACGAATGTCTATTTAGGCCAAACTATATTTCTGTTCAATAAAATGAATACATATTGATAAAATACATATAAAATTAGAAAACAAAATTACTTTCATATTTACTTAATAAAGTGAGTTTGAATATATGGCTCGACAAGATGATAGAATAAAGAAAAAGGACAAAATAGGAAACGTATCGCAATCTAACATGTTGCACTTTTATTAAAGCTCTTTCAGTGACAAAAATAAAATTAAAAAACAACAAATAGAGAATATATATATATATATATATATATATATATATATATATATATATATATATATATATATATTCTGTCGAGGTTCGATTGCGGATGGAAGCAAATCGATGTCTAGCCACACTGATGAACTATGATACTGCGAAACATGCTTGCCTGTGGATGACTGACAAATTATACTCTCATTAGGATTGAGCTCTTGAGAGGAGAAAGTTTTAAAAACACTACTTCTGCGATTTACGTATTACTCGTTAGTAAGGAATTGAGTTTCTCCCAGTGGCTGGCGTGTGAATACACCGCATATATATATATATATATATATATATATATATATATATATATATATATATATATATAGATAATATATATATATATATATATATATATATATATATATAAATATATATATATATATATAAGAAATTTTAGCATGATATATATATATATATATATACATATATATATATATCATGCTAAAATTTCTTATATATATATATATATATATATATATATATATATATATATATATATATATATTTTAGCATGATATATATATATATATCATGCTGAAATAAGAAATTTATATATATATATATATATAAGAAATTTTAGCATGATATATATATATATATCATGCTGATATATATATATATATATATATATAAATATATATATATATATATAAGAAATTTTAGCATGATATATATATATATATATATATATATATATATATATCATGCTAAAATTTCTTCCTCTCTCAGCCATGCGCCGATATCTTAGGGAGTAGGCACTCTGAGTTTCGATACCGGCTAGAAGCAAGTAGATGTCTAGTCACGTTGATGTGCTGTGATACAGAAATATTTGCTTGGTCGGCTTAGGAGATTTTTGTAGCGTAGCATATGCGCTGAATCCTCAAATTTACGTAGTCTCCAGTGGCGTTCTCTATTTTAATTTTATTTCATACAGGCGTTGATCCTTTTTTGCCCACTATATGTGGACAGCTACGCCTTATTTTTCTATATCTCCTCGTGTTATGGCCTTATGATGTTCTAGTAGCCTTACCTTAAAGGGGGCGCCCTGGTTTTCCTTTACATTTTTTTCTACAGCTACATGGAATGGCGTACACGCAGTTCTTAGTCATGTTCTCCTCTGTTGCTGGTCTTACTCGGAAGAGGTACCTGCGAAATGTAGAACAATTTCTGAAGATCGTCTTGATGGATACTTTATTTTTTCTCCGATAACCTCTTCACATAGGGTAGACAGACCTAGGCTGTTTTCTGAGAGTTGTTATCCTCATGCACCCTCCCTTCAATGTATGTTGGAATTATTGTCATCCACCCTGAATAATTGTTTCATTGTAGGGTACTGTTTATATTGAGCATTTGCTGTTCGTATGATTCCTTAAGTTTACGCAGTTTCCAGTGGGGTTTTCTATCTGTTATTTCAACTTCATCCCATAGGAGACGGTGATCCACTTTCTTCCTCCATATGTGGTCAGCTGCGCCTGATTTTTCTATCTCCCCTCGTGAGCCGGCCTTGCGATGTTCTTGTAGAATTTACCCTAAAGGGGGCTCCCCGTTTCTCCTTTAATATTTCTTTCCACAGTTACATGAAATGGCGTGCACACAGTTCTTAGACATGTCCTCCTCTGCTGGAAGTCTTACTCGGGAGAGGTACCTAAGAAGTGTAGGACACCTTTTTTGAAAGTTGTCCTGATATTATATGAACAACAGATCCTTTGTAATTTCTTCGATAACCCCTTCCCATAGGGTAGACAGACAGAGGCTGTTTTCTGAGAGTTGTTATCCTCATACACCCTCTCCATGTTTGTTGGAGTTGTTGTTATGTAACCTGGATAACTGTTACGTAGTAGGCTACTGCTTATACTGACTATTTCGTATGTCTCTGGATCGCTACTTATGACTTTTGCTCGATGTTGCAGGCAGCGGACGACCCCTTTCTTTATATTGTATGGGCGGTGGGAGTTGAAGTTGATTGTATTTTCAATGAATGTTGGCTTGCGGTATACGGATGTCTTGAAACCCCCTCTCTGTTCGAGATATTAGTACATCCAGGAATGCTATAGTGAACTGTATCGATGATCTTAATGAGTTCGTATTGTTCAGGAGCGTCTAGACCTCTTCCTGCCGTGTAATCAACTACCAATAATTTTGCAAGCTGAACTTGCAGAATTATTGGTAATTAATCATACAACAGTTTCGAAAAATTTGAAAGCATTAGGAATGATTCAAAAGCAAGAAAATTGGGTGCCGTACGAGTTGAAACAGAGTGACCTCGAACATCATCTTCTCACGTGTGAACAGCTGCCTCAACGGATGAAAAGGAAAGATATCGCGACCGATTATGTAAAACGAATACACTCGGATAATCCTAAGCGTAGAAGATCGCGGGGTAAGCCCAGCTATACACCAACATCAGCGACCAAACCGAATATTCATGGATCGACGCTTCTGCTCTGCATTTTGGCCGTATCAGCTGGGTATAGTTTATTATGACCTGCTCAAACCGACCGAAACAAACACGGGAGATCGCCATCGTCTACAATTAATGCGTTTTAGTTGAGCACTGAAGAAAATAAAAACGGTCGCTATACGAACAGACAATATCTGCGCAGACTCATCTCTATTTCATCTCTGAGAAAATGAAGAATAATATACTTCCATACAGAGGGATTGGTATTAAGTAACATTTTAGTATTGTTTTCTTTGATACTAACAAAGATTTCCTGTTTCTTTATACTTAGCTTAGATTTTGGAAGCCACATTTATTATCAAAATTTGACTTCGAATTTCAGTGTCACAATTTTCTGTCCTTTGTGACTAAATATTAAATATAACGAATGACTGTCTGTCAGAAATCATTTGTTAGCTCAGTTTTGAAGAGATCAAATGCCATGGGTTACATAAATTTGTCTGGCTAGTGCTGTAACATCAAGTGAAATAGAGAAAACTGTAGCCGTATTCGTTTAGCAAAATACGTCTTTCATAAACTACGTAAAGAAATAAGAGATAGAAAAATTCCGCTAGAAATACAGATAAATAGTGCTGAACTGCAATGAAATATCCAAACGCCTATATGTTAATGATTACTAGTGAATGTCGTTATGTTCTAATAGTCAGTCAGTTAAGTGAAATACGTGATACACGCTTGGGCGATCATGTCTCGAAACAGACATGGCTGACTGGGCAGAAGATTATCCCGCGGTAGGTTACCATTGCTTTCTGCGGTAGACTGGTTGCCGACCAAGGCTATAGAACTCAATCTGTCCTGTTATTTAACCAATAACTGGAAGGAATAGACGGATTAATACCTTTCCCAAGGGTATTTGCGCGTAAGTGAATACAATGAATTCGGCTGGAATTCGAACTCGGCTCCCCGATTTCTCGTTCCGAGCCGATATCCAATGCACCACAACGTACATCCGTTTAGCAAAATACGGCTTTCATAAACTACGTAAAGTAATAAGAGATAGAAAAAGTCCGTTAGAAATACAGATAAATAGTGCTGAACAGTAATGCAATATCTAATCGCCTATATGTCAGTGATTCCTAATGAATGTCTTTATGTCCTAATAGACTTAGTAAAATAATAAAAGAGAGAAAAATTCCGTTAGAAATACAGAAATATAGTGCTGGACAGCAATGCAATATCTAATCGGCTATATGTCAGTTACTACTGGTGAATGTCGTTATGTCTTAATAGACTTTGTAAACTAAAAAGTGATAGAAAAATTCCATTAGAAATACAGATAAATAGTGCAGAATTGCAATGTAATATCTAATTGCCTATATGTCAGTGATTACTGGTCATTGTCGTTATGTCTTAATAGACTTAGTAAAGTAAAAAGAGATAGAAAAATTCCGTTGGAAATACAGATAAATAGTGCTGAACTGAAATGTAATATCTAATCTCCTATATGTCATTGATTACTGGTGAATGTCGTTATGTCCTAATCGACTTAGTAAAGTAATAAGAGATAGAAACATTCCATTGAAAATACAGATAAATAGTGTAGAATTGCAATGAAATATCTAATCGCCTATATGTCAGTGATTCCTGGTGAATGTCTTTATGTCCTAATAGACTTAGTAAAATAATAAGAGATAGAAATATTCCGCTAGAAATACATATAGTGCTGGACAGCAATGCAATATCTAATCGCCTATATGTCATTGATTACTGGTGAATGTCGTTATGTCCTAACAGACTTAGTAAAGTAATAAGAGATGGAAAAATTCCGTTGTAAATACAGATAAATAGTGCAGAACTGCAATGCAATATGTAATCCCCTAAACGTCAGTTAATGTTGTTAAATGTCGTTATGTCTTTAGTGAACTTAGTAAAGTATTAAGAGAGAAAAATTCCGTTTAATACATAAATAGTGCTGAACAACAATGCAATATCTAATCGCCTATATGTCAGTGATTACTGGTGAATGTCGTTATGTCCTAATAGTTTAGTAAAGTAATAAGAGATAGAAAAATCCCGTTAGAAATACAGATAAATAGTGCAGAACTGCAATGCAATATGTAATCGCCTATACGTCAGTAAATATAGTTAATGTCGTTATGTCTTTAGTGAACTTAGTAAAGTATTAAGAGAGAAAAATTCTGTTTAAAACATAAATAGTACTGAACAGTAATGCAATATCTTATCGTCTATATGTTATTGAATATTGGTGTCTTTAGTAAACTTAGTAATGGATTAAGAGATAGAAAAATACCGTTAGAAACAAAGATAAATATTGCTGAACTGTAAGTTAATATCTAATAGCCTATATGTCAGTGATTGCTGGTGAATGTCGTTATGTCTTTAGTAAATTTATGAAAGCATTTAGAGATAGAAAAATTCCGTTAGAAATGAAGATAAACAGTGGTGAACTGCAATGTAATGTGATCGTGGTTTTAATTAACTTAAGAATGTATTAAATGATAGTAAAATGCCGTTAGAAAATGCCATGGACACGGTTGCGAGGAGGTTATCTGAAATGGGAAACAAAACCTCCATTAGAGGAGACACAGGATAATTCGCCCAGAAACAACTATATTAAGACGAAATACACTAAAATAGTAATGCAAGCTCGACAAAAATAGAAATTCGATCACCAATCGTATATTAAACAACTCCACATTAAAGGTCAAGTATAAGTACGGTATGAATATGAATGGGCTGGAAGAGCTTATCTACCGGAAATTGTGCAAGCAGATGAGACTTGAAGATTTAGCAATATATATTGTGCCAGCTAGAATTCTAAGAAGAGTTACTGCCTATTAATTTTCTACGGACTCCACTAAATGCTATTCTTGTAAAACACAATGTGTACAGCTGTTAGTAATAATAATAATAATAATAATAATAATAATATATTATAATAATTATAATGTTATGATAATAATAATAAGGATAATAATAATAATAACAACAACAAAAATAACAACAACAAAATGGTTTGTTTGCTTGTAATACGGTTATTCATAATTCAATATCATTTTATTTAAGATCGAGAAAAATTTTGAACAATAGGGAAATTTAAATCCCGTGTGACTAGAGGGCTAAGCAAAATTTGTCGAAACGAAAAGGTTTCACAGCCAAGAGTGTGTACCAAGAAAAAAAAAAAAAAGAATTGTTTTAAATCGAGAAGGTTAACCGGAAGTTTATTTTTGTTTTGTTTTATTTAAACGGAAATTAAAAATATTACTGAACACTATTTGAGTTCGAGTAATTATAGTTTCGCTTGCCATCAATGTCAAAATTTTCTTCAGGTGAAAAAAAAAAATAATAATTAAAAAAAAATAACAAATACGATGCGTTTTGTAAAATATATTTTAGCACTCGATATTTAAATACCGAACAAGGTAAGGTGTGAGAGATCGTATAAGTTAAATTTGGAGAAAGAGGAAAGGAGAATAGGAGGGTGTAAAATGGGAAGACAAAAGAGGGAAATTATATATATATATATATACAGAGAGAGAGAGAGAGAGAGAGAGAGAGAGAGAGAGAGAGAGATTACGTGGCTAGCGCATATTTTTTATAACTATAAATGTGTTTTCAGTTTAACAAATTTGTGTAAGCTGAACTTAAAATGCTGTATTTGTTATGAGTTTGGTAAAATGGAATAAAGTAATTACTAAACGGATAATTGCAAACATATAAACTGCGTCTAGAGATTATATGCAAAAGAGATATTTTCAAATATTTTATGCAAAATTCATAGATATGTGTTATCCAATGAAATAATTTGTACTATTATGTATAGTAAGTAAGCAAGAAAGCAATTAAATCTCAATTTTCAATTTCAGATTGATATTTAGTATTTTTTCAGTAATTATAGCAATTTGCAGTGTCAAGAGATTATTTGCAAGAATTAGAATTTAGTATTATGGCTCGTAAAAAAGAACTAACAATGAATGAAAAGAACTATGTAATCAAAGAAATTAGCAAAGGAAAGTCTTCGCTTCAAATTTCTAAGGATTTTTAAAGGGATCATCGAATAATCAAGAAAATATGTCAAATGGGAATTCAACTAAGGAAAAAATGTCTCAGGCTGAATCCAGAAATTTAGCAAAGCGAGATCTATCACATATCCGAAGAGAATTAATAAGAAACACAAATGCGTCAAGTGCGTTCATATTTGAGGCCGCTGGAGCTCCTATGGTGTCAAGGGAAACAAGGTGTAAAGCATTAAGGAAGTTTGCTGATGTAAAAAATCAAATAAAGAAAGCCATTTTAACAAAAAAAAAAAAAAACATAAGGAAAGAACGATTTCGTGTAATGTACTTTACAAAATGTAAACACCACCATCAGCAAGAGTGTTCTATCCGATAACCGCTTCGAGTGGACGTTCTACATGGTAACCGGGGAACACAGCGTAAAGACGTAAATAACTGGTGTTTATGAAATTTTCTTCTCTCTGTATGGCTCAATCGCAAGCGAGAGCATATTTCTCCATATGTGAATGTTTGTAAGTTTATTCATGTATGCGTTCTTTTTCTCTCCTCCGTCTAAAATATGAATAATTTTCTAAATGTACAAAATTGTTAAAATATAGTTTTTTTATTTTTATTTATTTTTTTATTTTATTTTTTATTTTTTATTTTATTTTTAGCAACAAAAATATAGTAGATAAAATAGTTAATTAATAATGCTGATCTTAATTTTATAAAATTTTAATACCAATGCCCACCAAGATTAATTTTAAGTCTTCCCACATATTCTCCAAAGTAAAAGTTGCTTTACTCTGATTGGTCCACATTGTACATACAATAATGCCTCCCTGATGAAAGAGGTCTTGCTTGTTCTTAACCTTTTAAAGCCATTCATTTCGAAATAACAACATCACTTGAAAAGACACAAAAAGTGTCGAAACAAAATAGCTACTTTTGTAGTGATATTATAACATATCAATGTTATTAATTTATTAATTATTATTATTATTATTATTATATATATATATATATATATATATATATATATATATATATATATATATATATCAGTTAAGTGCGATGAGTGATACACGCTTTGGGCAATCATATCTCGAAAGATTATCCCGCAGTAGGTTGCCATTGTTTTCTGCGGTAGACTAGTTGAACATCAAGGCTATAGAACCCAATCCGTCCTATTATTTAACCCATAACTGGGAGGAAGAGACGTATTAATACCTTTCCCAAGGGTATTTGCACGTAAGTGAATGCGAGGAATTCAACTGGAATTCGAACTCGATTTGTCGTTCCGAATCGATATCCACCGTACCACTACGCACATAAATGCATATATATAAAACAAATAATAATAATAAAAGAAAATGGAAGAAATAAATAAAAATAAATAATAAAAATAAATAAATAATAACTAAGAAAGAATAAGAAAAGTGTAAAAAACGTTCGAGTTAGTCAGGGCTTAAATATTTAAGTAGATATTTATTTCTATGTCTGCATGTGGTCATTGATTCACTTCTTTTGTTTATATATTACGGTTAAACATGTTTTGCTTTTTTTGAAATGATGACAAGATTTTCTAAAAGGTATGTTATAAATATGTATGTATGCATATGCATATATATTCAATAATAATAAAAGAAAATACAAGAAAGAAAGATAATAAAAATAAACAAATAAATAATAACTAAGAAAGAAAAAGAAAAGTGTAAAGAAATGTTGAGTTAGTCAGGGTTTAACTATTTAAGCTGATTTATTTTTATGTTTGCATGTGGTCATTAATTCACTTCTTTAGTTTAATACATTAAAGTTATTAAGGTTTTTTAAGATGACAAGTTTTTTTCAAAAAGGCATAATTACATCTGTTTCCAATTCCATTATGAGATTTATAATATTTAAGTAGGCATTTATTTCTATGTTTGCATGTATTCATTAATTCACTTCTTTTGTTTAATATATTAAGGTTATTCAGGTGTTTTTAAGATGACAACTTTTTCTAAAGCGCATAAGTTACATCTATTTCCTATTCCATTATATGATTTAACAGGCTTCGGAGGGAGCATTTGAAACCGTCCGTTTCAGAATCAGAAGCCCCCGATGCAGACCCTGATTCTGGGTGTTTATGGCGAGTATGGGCCTTCAAATCAGCCTTCAATTTATAGAACAAATCGCAAATTGGGCACATGGACGTATATATATATATATATATATATATATATATATATATATATATACTGTAATGGTTGTTACAATGTTTTTATAAATTCATAGTATCACTACACAAAAATTTTCATGTTTCGAAGCCAGCCCATTATGTTGTTGGCTTCATCTTCAGGTGTTTGTTTAGAAATGAGAATTATCTAGTTGAAAAGCCAATTTATTTGTGTTGGATTTGTTGTTTTGTGCTTGATACAAATGGATACATTTGTATCGAGCACTCTTTATAAAAGTAAATGCATGAACAAAAGGTTAATAAACCTACGAGTTCAACAACTTAGTTACAATATATATATATATATATATATATATATATATATATATATATATATAAAGGAAATCTCAACAGTTATTTCAATTAGTTATAAATTATAATTCATTTCAATGAGCTACATTTGGTCATTTCATCAGACCACACAATATTCCTTTCATTTGGTACAAAAGATTTTGCCGGAATAAGCATTTCCTTTAACGGAATGAAAGAATAAAAAATAAAACTGACTATTTTTTTATTTGATTTTGTATATGGTATTAGCGTTGTTTAAGGTTTCAGTTAACGAAGGCATTGAAAAAAGGGAGAAAAATATAAATAGATATATAAAAGAAAAAAAAGAAAGATAATAAAAAAAATAAATAAATACTAAGAAAGAAAAAGAAAAGTGTAAAGAAATGTCGAGTTAGTCAGGGCCTAAATATTTAAGTAGATATTTATTTCTATGTCTGCATGTGGTCATTAATTTACTTCTTTTGTTTATATATGACGGTTAATCATGTTATGTTTTGTTTTTTTAAATGATGACACGATTTTTTAAAAGGCATAAGTTACATTAATTTCTTATTCTATTATGAGATTTGGTTTTCGCAATGACGTCCCAGGTAATAATTTTCCTTTTGTGGTTTTTTAATTGCCACACATATTTGGAAAGGGCAGTGGTATTCTTTTATGCATTATTATTTAATGTCAATTTATGGGTATAGATTCTATTTTTCTAAGTGTTATTCGTTGAACCAAAATAAGCTTTAACAGCGCCTTCAGAATAAATTTCAGCTTTGTAAATTATACATTCCTCCATACAGTGGGTAGATACTGTTGTATAATGACGTTTCAGTATAAACTAAATTAAAATTATACATTTAATAAATGAAAACAAAAATGATATCTCAGAATTATAATTTAATACCAGTATAGCCTAGAGTTGCTCGAGTGTAATGAAAGCTTTAAAACTAATCAATGGTCCTGGAGCTCAGACTCTTTGGACGTTGGCACGAATGACTAAAAAGTAATAGTTGTTTCCAGTTAAAGCAAAACCGTAGAATGAAAGAAAAATTAATGGATGTAAGTCAAATTTTGATTTCCTGCTATCGATATCAAATAAGTGTTTTTCGTCGTAAACTGAATTTTGAAGGCTAAATAAGTTCTCTGAGTAAATGGTATCATGGCTGAGACTAAAACTACAATTATATCAACTTAGAGCCAAACCCGAAGCAAAAACTAAAATAAAAGGGATGAAAAAAAAAATATAAAGATATATAAATATATATATATATATTTATATATAATCGATTTTTTGCACTATTGTAAGAACTGAAACCTTGAAACTTCTGAATATCGTTTCTTATATCTTTGTCTATGAGTGTATCAAATTTGATTAAAATT
>JBBBDQ010000463.1:1237500-1385000 GCA_037127315.1 Ascarosepion bandense
AATCTTTCTAAAATGCATAGTGACTTTCCACGAGTGCCTTAGATGTGGCACAAGGCCGAACGCATAAGGCATCTAGTGAGAAACAAACTTACTTTCAGTCGTAATTGATCTATTGAGAAAAGCTTGCTAACCATTTCACCACGTTGAAGTGTTTTATTGATGTGGCATAAAGCCGAATGTATGGAGCACCCAGTGAGGATTCAATCCACTATTCAATCGTAATAGGTCTAACAAGATAAGCTTGTTAGCCAGTAAACTACGTCGAAGTGATGGTCCTGGGTATGACGGTAAACTGCATCCGGCAGCAAGGCCTCTGATTGAGAGGTTGTAGAGAGCATGGAACCACCTCTTAATTGTTGTTGTTCCCAGGTGCACCCTGACCTGGAGTGGTAGCATCTGTTAGGGGTCCCAGCTATGGGCAAATACTTAATCCCTAAACTGGGGTAAAATAAACTATGTATAAAAATAAACCTTTATAGAAATATATACATAAATAGACTTTTCTAGAAAAAATATATTTCTGAAGAAAAAATGATACCGACAATACATTTTTGAAGGAAAAAAATGATTACTAGCAATACATTTTTTTTATACAAAACTAGAAGACATCTTCAGTTTTCTAAAATAAAAAAAAACATAGTTTTTCATCAGCATCTGACTACACTACTGGCCATAATTATTAGGCCACCCTAGTTCTTTTTAAAAGATGTATTTCACACTACTTTTAGTGGATAATTCTAAACGAGAATAGAATGGTTATTTTGTTATTATTACTTTGCAAAATTTTACAAGGCAAGGAAGCAAAGATGAACTCTTACGAATCAGCCAAAATTTTCTTCATTCTTTCATTGATGAAACTGCAATATAGGCAATTATTAAATATTTATAAATTCGTTTGATGCACATGTTATAGTGCAGTATTAACAAAAGAGCCATTTTATTTTCATTTTCAATTATTCACTTGGCAATAAATACTAAACAATACGATGAAATACATCATTTTTATTAAAACACTGGGGTGGCCTAATAGTAATGTTCAATAATGTAAATCAACTTTCTCACTAAAAGCGAACATTAAAAAATACGTTAAAACCCCACCTTTTTGGCTTCAAGTCATCTACAGAGGTTGATATGCCGTTAAACAAAACTCAAACGTCAAAGTGACCACTTTTTAAGTAGGCGTTTTGCAATCCTTTTTTCCTTGCGTCACATTTAAAATAAATTACATGCCTCAAGGAACCCCAACTCAAAAACAAAATTATATACCATATTTTTATTATCATCCTAGTTCACTTGGTAAATATCAAAGTATATACTTTTGAGTAACTGTTTTAAGTAAAAATTAAAACTTCTTTGTCAAATTTTCGATAATCTAAACTTATTAATAAATGGAATTTGTCTGTGTGCGTGTATGTGTGTGCGTGTGTGTGTGTCCGTTACGTATAGACTCCGAAACGGCTGAACCGATTTTCTTGAAAATTTACACAGTTGTATTATAAGCGTCTGCGAGTGTTCGTAGCTAGGTTTTGTGTCGAGGTACCCCCGATAAACATCGAAAATCGATACTCAAAAAATTCGGGTTATGGAAGAAGTGGTCCGATTTTAATCAAATTTGATACACTCATAGACACTGACATAAGAAACGATATTCAGAAGTTTCAATGTTGCAGTTCTTACAATAGTGCAGAATATCTATAATATATATATATATATATATATATATATATATATATATATATATATATATATAAAAGCCAAGATGTTTGTGTGTGTGTGTCTGTTTATCTACCTGTATATCTGTATTTTTTTCAACCCTTTTATTTTAGCTTTTGCTTCGGGTTTGGCTCTAAGTAGGTATAATTGTAGTTCTTAGTCTCAGCCATGATACCATTTACTCACAGGACTTATTTAGCCTTCAAAATTCAGTTTACGACGAAAAAACTTATTTGATATCGATCCCAGGAAATCAAAATTTGACTTACATCCATTCATTTTTCTTTCAATCAATGGTTTCGCTTTAACTGGAAACAACTATTGCTTTTTAGGCTTTCGTGTCAACGTCCAAAGAGTCTGAGCTCCAGGACCATGGATTAGTTTTAACGCTTTCATTAGACCCGAGTAACGCCGGGCTATACTGCTAGTATATATATATATATATATATATATATATATATATATATATATATATATATATAGGGTGCGATTGGTAAATTGTCGCAAATTTTATTATTTCAAATATTCTTTAGGCTGAGTCTGAGCTACAGGACTATGGATTAGTTTTAAAGCTTTCATTACACCCGAGCAACGCCGGGCTATACTGCTAGTTATACATTTAAACAGAACAAAAAAGAGATAATTGCAGCATTAGTTTATTATCTTTTTAAGCTGTAGACAAAATATCCTGTAAACCAATAAATGGATTAGAGAATGTTACTTTCAGAGCCATTTGATAAAGTTAATACACTGGCACCTTACAGATATCACTAAGTATATTCCAAATGGGTGCTATATATTTTGATCACATAATAGTTTAGACGGGATGATGTATATATTACAATATTAGCCTGGCGTTGCTCGGGCTTTTTTTAGTTGCTTTGTTGCAATGGTAAGGTCAAGTGTTTATTGAAAACGTTCCAGTCTGAGGTTGCCGCGAGGCGTAAGTTAAAAATTTGCGAAATTACTATTGATTTTTGTTGTATTTGTAAAACGGGATTCATCCTTAGTCATTTTTGCCAATAAACGGGAATGATGTATGTACAATTGGAAGAAAGGTGACAGGCGTTACGGGAGCCTGTAAGGTGATGCGATAACTTTGTGAGGCAGAAGAAGTAGATGCATTGTTCCTGTAAGTTTGGAGGGGTTGGCACCTTGTAAAAAACGTGAAATTGTTATGGCATATGATAAGGAAGAAGTTACCGATTTTTGTTAAAATATAACCATGCGTTCCGGAGAAATAAACGATCGCAAAAGACATTTTCCATTACATCTTACCGCATCCTCAGTGTCAATTGAAATGTTAGTTTGCATATCAACGCATCAGACCTTGATCTACCAGTGGCTCGATTTTGGTTGTGTTTGAGTGAAGCGTCTTGGAGAAATGCATAAAAGTGCGCAAATGACCACCCGAAATTATGCTTGTCTTTGATTTTTTGACAAAGTCTGTACATTGATTCGAAAAAAAGTTTATGTACATCAAAGTTTCGGACCTTGATCTAAAAGTTACCAGATCTTGATTGAATTCGCATAAGGTGTCTCGGAGGAGAAGAGTTCGTAAATTATTGTGCAAATTATTGGAAAAATTGCTTTTATTTTCCTTTCTTTCACCATATGGTTGGTTTTAGACCCACTGGAATCACACGGTGTAATCGATTTTAAATTTTTCATTATTTACAGAATTATGAATCTATTTTCGAGGTGTGCGATGAAGTTTTGAAAACCATTGCGTCATGCATAATTGTATCTGTTTGTTTTTTTTCACTCCCAAACACTATTGTCGCAAGTGACGATTAGTCGTCTTACGGTCATTGTCTGCGATGGACGTTACTCCAAGGAAGCGTACGAAAATTGTAAAGTTGCACGAACACACTGGCAAGCCTTATAGAGAGATCACGGATAGTGTTAGTGCCAGCCTTTCAACTGTCAGTCGTGTCATCAAAGTGAAGATAAAAACTGGATCCATCAGTAGAAAATGTAGATAGAACATTTCAGAATACAATTCTCAACCAAACAACTACTGCTAAGAAGATTGGGTCACTATGTCGATCCAGGATGTTTTTTCCACCTGAATCCATCCTGCATATATACAAGTCAACCATCCGTCCGTGCATGGAGTACTGCTGCCATTTATGGTCAGGTGCCCCTGCCGTTCTCCTCAGTGTTCTTGACAAGCTCCAAAGGAGAGTCTGTAATGTGATAGGTACTGATCTGGCGACTCGATTGCAGCCACTTTCCCATCGTCGAAATGTGGCCTCCCTCTGTCTCTTCTATAAATACTTTCATGGTTTCTGCTCGGATGAGCTTAAGTCACTGATGCCTCCTCAACAGGTGTTTACCCGTGCAACCAGACTGGCAACTGGGTCCCACCCATTCACAGTCAGGTTAGCCAAATGCAGACGACAATTCTACTCCTGCAGCTTCTTCTCTCGCACTTCCCGCCTGTGGAACTCGCTCCCGTATTCTTGCTTTCCTGACGGCTACGACCTCCAGAAATTTAAAAGCAAAGTTAATACTCACCTACTAACCACTGGACTATAGCTCTCTCCCCTCCCCTGTATAATCTTCACTTTCTCTCCGCCCATGTATCTGTCATTGCACCTGCTTTCTCAGCTTTCTATTGTTCCTTTCTAACTAGTTTGTACTCCTCACTCTTTTCTAATTAATCTTTCTACATTTATGTAACCCCCTGCACATCAGTGGCGTTTCTGCCTTGCTCGGGGTGAAATGATTAAAAAACAAAAAACAAAAAAAAACAGGCAAATAAAAACGATGATAGAAATCGAAACATTATATGGTTCAACCCACCATTTAATTTAGAAGTAAAAACCAAAATAGGAGAAATATTTTTAAACCGATCAATAAACACTTTCCAAAAAGGTCAGAACTAAACAAAATTTTCAATAGAAATACAATTCCACTAAGTTATAACTAGTAATTTAGAAATTTTCCATAGGAATACAATCAAGTTAAGTTATAACTGTACTAGTAATTTATAAAATTTTATAAAGAAACAAAACGCCAGAAATTTAAATAGCCCTGTACTAAACAAGATCACTAATAAAGAATGCAACTGCAGGGACAAAAATAGATGCCCACTTCAAGAACTTTGTAATACAAAAGAAGTCATTTACAAAGCCAAAGTACATGACTCAAATAGTCAAATCAAAATATATTTGGGATCAACCAAAGACACATTTAAGACCAGGTGGTTTAATCACAGGTCTACATTTAAAATAGAAAACTTAAACAACTGTACAAATTTGGCTAGCTAATTGTGGAAATTGAAAATCAAGCTATGGAGAAGACCCAGACATAACGTGGA
Source organism: Ascarosepion bandense (assembly GCA_037127315.1). Classification (NCBI taxonomy): domain Eukaryota; kingdom Metazoa; phylum Mollusca; class Cephalopoda; order Sepiida; family Sepiidae; genus Ascarosepion; species Ascarosepion bandense. The sequence goes on from JBBBDQ010000463.1 coordinate 1,242,539, forward strand.
GTACAGTGAAACCAGCTAAGCCGTACAACGGTGGCAAAATATGTAGACTGTGCCAGGAAGAAAAGTTAGCGATTATGCTATTCCCAAACAAAAATGAATTATTAAATGAAAGAACAGAAATTATGACAAATGTAATCATAGAATAAAATACCTATTAGTTTCATACAACCATGGATCGAAAACGTAATAATTTTTGTAATTTTAAAAATTGCGCGTTCAAAAATTTCCCATTACGTGAGCTTTCAAAAATATCACAGTTACGTGAACGTTCTTAAAAAAATAAAATAAACATAAAAAAACGATAAAATCAGTTACTGCAAATCGCCTGAAGACACCTCATGATAAAAACTTAGGTCGCATAACTCATTTTCAAATGAAGAATATATATATATATATATATATAGAGAGAGAGAGAGAGAGAGAGAAAGAGAGAGAGAGACAGAAATGAAAATACTGACGTAGACTGATAGGAGCTAATTGTGATATATATATATATATATATATATATATATATATATATTAATGCAGGTTTCATTGAATAATATAGACAAGTTCTGCCTATTAATTTTGTGTAGGATCCGTTCATACCGTCTGATATACTTGATGGTGATATCGTTGAAAGACAACAAAAAATCACAGTAATTGTTGATTTTTTTATCGGGTCTAAGCTTTCGGCTCACATAAGCCATTATCAAAGAGTAAATATTAACACACAGTAAACATAGAACATTTAAGCCATTAACAATAAAGAGAATTAAATTGAAAATATAAGTCCATCCCTACCGTGGCGGATGGCCGAAGACAGTGACAAAATAGTGGCGTTGTGGTCCCTGATCTGTATCAGGGACCACAACTGTATGAAATGCCTGTAATCAGTGCAGTTATTGTGCAGTATTAACAAAATAACCATTTTATTTTCATTTAGAATTATCTAATTGGCAATAAATACTAAAAATAGTATGAAATACATCATTTCTTTTAAAAACTGTGGTGGCCTAATAATTATGGCCGATATTGTATGTATGTATGTATGTATGTATGTATGTATGTATGTATGTATGTCTGCTCAGATCTATCTATCTATCTATCTATCTATCTATCTATCTATCTATCTATCTATTGTCTTCTCTGCCTATTGCAGCAATTACTAAAAAAAAAAAAAACAACAACAAAAAACCCGTTGTACATCTCAATATTTGCACTTAAAGTCTTTCTTTAGTTACCAAGTCAACATTTCTGACACTTGTAAAATTCATTAGCTTCACGATGATTTCTTAAAAAATATTTCATTAAATCTTTCTCTCTTTTGGAGAGACTTCATAATGAATAAGGAAGCGGACAAATATTTCTTAAGGCCTGTTTGTAAAATTAATCAAATATGAAGCAGTTGTATCTCTTCGTAGCACGTGATACGCATGTGCAAACAGGCAAATAATCACACACACACACACACACTCATATTTATAGAAATACCCATACATAAAATAATAAATGATCTTCGTTGTTTAGCTTAGATATATTTTATATAAGCGTTAAATATTATTTATAAAGAAAACTGAAATTTTGTATCAAAGGCTCTAAACATCAAGTCATTTTTAATATCTCTTTTTAATATTAGTTTTTGTTTTGCGCCTGACTATATTAATGAGCTTTAATTTTGGTTTTTTTGTTTTTATTTGTTCTAACGATCATGATTACTCTGTGTTTTATATACGTCCTAAATATTATTTCTGAAGAAAACTGAAATTTCGTATCAAAGGCTCCAAACATCAGGTCATTTTATATATCTCTTGTTTTGAATATTAGTTTTGTTTTGCTCTTGACCATGTCAAATGACCTTCAATTTTGTTTATTTTGTCTTTATTTGTTCTAATGATCATGATGACGCTGTATCTTATATACGTACTAAATATTATTTCTGAAGAAAAGTGAAATTTCGTATAAACAGCTTGAAACGTTAGGTTCATTGCAGTTTCTCCTGTATCTTATGCAACAACTCTTTAGTTTCTTTTCTTTCAGCATATTGTTAGTTTTAGACCCACTGAAGTGATAGGGTGTTATTTCTATTTGTTCCTCAGATTAGGTCCTTTGCAGAGGTGTGAAGCATTACGAAGCTATTTTCGGGTAGTATGATGAAATTTGTTTGGTCCTGAAAAATATTGCCTCATCTATGACTGCATCAAATTTTTATCACTCCTAGACTATTGTCTCAACTGTCGATTAGTTTTCCTGCAGCCATTGTCTGCGATGAACTTTACTCCAAAGAATCGTACAAAAATTGCAACTCTGCATGAGCACACTGGCAAGCCTTACAGAGATATCGCGGATAGTGTTGGTGTTCATCTTTTAACTGTCAGTCGTATCATCAAAGTGAAAAAACGAACCAAAAGGCAAAGGAAAATGTGAGCGGGAAGAATAAACAAACGCCAAGAGACGACGTATACAGGATCAGGGAACCTGTGAAAGATCCTAGGAATATATTATTCGTTTTGTTTCAATTAATTTCAAGTGATCAAAGACGCAAACATTAGCAGGCAAGGTTTTGGCCTCCGTACTTTGGGATGTGCAAGGTAGATTGTTCATCGATTACCTTGAGAAAGTAAGAAACATCAACGGCGAATATTATGTAGCATTACTTGTGCGTTTGCGGGAAGAAAACGCCCCTAAAAATGGCCACAAATGACGAAGAAAAAGTGATCTTTCACCAAGACAATGCACCGTGTCACAAGCTGATCGCAACGATGGCAAAACTACATGAATTGCACTTCGAATTGTTTCCAGCATGCACTCTATTCTCCAGAACTGACCTCCAGCGACTGCTGGCTGTTTGCAGGCCTCAAAAGAATGCTATAGAGACATTGAAGAACTCACATCGGAAACTGAGGCTTCTTTTTTGAGGCCAAAGACAAATCGTTCTACAAAAATGCCATCAAATTGTTAGAGAAGCGTTGGAATCGGTGTATCACTCTAGAAGAAAAATAAGTTGATGAATAAAGTTAAACTTTTAGTGAAGCAATCATTTGAATGCTAAGCTGCAAAATTGTGTTACATTTGAAAAGTTAAAACGCAACTAATTTCGCTACTCTCGACTTTGAAGTTACATCTTTCAACTATCTTGATTAATTTGATCAAATAGAAAACTTGGTCCACTATTCCTTATTGGGTTGCTTTCAAATGTATTACATGCAGCGTAAATCTGATCCAAAGTTTTCTTAAATAAAAAAAAGAATAAAAACAAAATGTTTTTGCACGAGATACTAGATTAGCAACTAGATCCCACTCTTTTACAGTGAAACCGATAAAATGCAACCGTAACTTCTACTCCAACAGTTTCTTTCCTCGCACTTCCCGACTGTGGAATTCTCTTCCACACGATTGCTTCCCCGACGGCTACAATCTCCAGGAGTTTAAATGTAAGGTCAATAGACACCTCCTAACACACTAACCTGCTCCCATTCTATCAAACACTCTTCCCATCTGCCCAACCCTCATCCTCGGTATCCTTACTCATCTGTCACCTTCCTCCTGACATTCCCTATGTCTAACCATTCCTTCTCTTTACCTTCCCCTATGTAGCCCCATGCGCAATAGTGGCAGTGGAATGCCTTGCTTGGGGTGAGATATTAAAAAACAAAAAAAAACAAAAGTTTGTTAAAATCTGACTAAATTAAACTTCTCACTATAAGCGAACATTAAAAAAATACCTTAAAACCCCCACCCCACAGGGGCTGATATGCCATTAAACAAAACTCACACACAAACTATAGAAATTAAGGTGGGGTTGTATAGGTTCGAATTCCAGTTGAATTACTTGTATTCATTTACGCGCAAATACCCTTGGGAAAGGTATTAATCCGTCTGTTCCTTCCAGTTATGGATTAAATAACAGAACAGAATGGGTTCTAAAGCCTTGGCTGGCAACCAGTCTACCGCAGAAAGTAATGGAAAGCTACTGCGGGATAATCTTCTGCCCAGTCAGTCATGTCTCTTTCGAGACATGATCGCCCAAGCGTGTATTACGTATGGCAGTTAACTGACTGAATGATGACAATAGTTGGAAAAATAAGTAAAGCTTCTACTGGGCCAAAAGTAGGGGATCAGTTTTCGATTGTTATTAAATAATAAACTGATCCCCCACTAATTACTACTTATTAATACAATTCGTCTCTTCTCCCTTCAGCTATAGTTTAAAGAGCAGGATAGAAAATCTTCTGCCTGGTCAGTCATGTCTCTTTCGAGACATGATCGCCCAAGCGTGTATCACGGATGGCACTTAACTGACTCAATGAAGATAATAGTTAGAAACATAAGTATTGCTTCTACAAAGAAAAAAGTGGGGGATCAGTTTTCTATTGTTATTAAGTAATAAACTGATCCCCCACTAATTACTACTTATATGACTGTATAGGTTATATAAAAATATAGTAAATAGCAAATTTTGCCTAAAAGTTGTTTTATTACTTAGGTCCAGAACTTATTGAGCGATGTGTTATAATAGTTTCATAAAAAATCATATTTCTCAATGAGACACACGAACATCTCATGTTTCAATCAGGAACTTGGGTGTAGGATAGGCACGTCCACGAATTCGCGGAACAAAATTAGCATAACATGATGAAAACCTTGCTCTAAACATCAAGAAAACAGTTTTATCGTCAAAATCTTTGTTATAATTAGAAGGAATTTTTGAAAATTAAATTATTAATTTTTGAAAACTTTTTTTGAAATTTTGGTTAAAAATTTTGTTTTTCGTGCGTCCGCAGGGCAACTATAAATTAGTAAAGTTTAGCATCATTTTTTTGGTGAACGAGCAGTATAGCCCGGCGTTGCTCGAGTGTAATGAAACCTTTAAAACTAATCCATGGTCCTGGGGCTCAGACTCTTTGGATGTTGGCACGAAAGACTAAAAAGCAATAGTTGTTTCCAGTTAAAGCGAAACGTAGACTGAAAGAAAAATGAATGAATGTAAGTCGAATTTTGATTTCCTGGTATCGATATTAAATAAGTTTTTTTCGTCGTAAACTGAATTTTGAAGGCTAAATAAGTCCTCTGAGTAAATGGTATCATGGCTGAGATTAAGAACTACAATTATACCTACTTAGAGCCAAACCCGAAGCAAAAACTAAAATAAAAGGGCTGAAAAAATACAGACATACAGGCAGATAAAGAGACACACACACAAACCTCTTGCCTTTTATATATACATATATATATATATATATATATATATATATATATATTATCGATTTCCTGCACTATTGTAAGAACTGCAACCTTGAAACTTCTGAACATCGTTTCTTATGTCTTTTTCTATGAGTGTATCAAATTTGATTAAAATCGGACCACTCTTTCTATAACCTGATTTTTTCGATTATCGATTTCCGATATTTATGTGGGGTACCTCGACACAAAACCTAGCTAAGAACACTCGCAGACGCTTATAGTACAACTGTGTAAATTTTCCATAAAATCGGTTCAGCCGTTTTGGAGTCTATAGTTAACGGACACACACACACAGAGACACACACACAGACAAAGTTCCATTTATAAATAAGTTTAGATAACTCATTCATTTCTAAATTCTTGCAAAAATCAAGTAATTGTCGGATTTTAATGAAGATCTCAGGCTTTATTCAAAATCAATGAAATTATTCTCGAAATAATATTTTTACCAAGATTTTCTAAGAAAACTATTTTGCATCTGTTACGCGCTACTTATTTAATTTTATGTCAATTCTAGAAATCCAATGGTGTCAATTCTAGAAATGTCAATTCTAGAAATATCAATTCTAGAAATCAAATGGTGTCAATTCTAGAAATGTCAATTCTAGAAATATCAATTCTAGAAATCCAATGGTGTCAATTCTAGAAATGTCAAATCTAGAAATATCAATTCTAGAAATCCAATGGTGTCAATTCTAGAAATGTCAATTCTAGAAATCCAATTCTAGAAATCCAATGGTGTCAATTTTAGAAATGTCAATTCTAGAAATCCAATTCTAGAAATCCAATGGTGTCAATTCTAGAAATGTCAATTCTAGAAATCCAATGGTGCAAAGATTAATGATTATATTAATTTAAATTAAACTCATTGTAGAATTTGAATGATAAATTATTTTGTAAAACAGAACAATGACTCACCGAAAATCTGATCTGAATCGTAAACTAAAAAAATGCAAGAAAACTCTGATATTATTTCATTAAAAAAACTTTTAATTGCTTTGAGAATAATATTTACGAAAGCTTATTGTCTTAAGAAAATATTTTTCGATTAAAATTTATTATTTCATTAAAAATAATTTATAATAAATTTATTATTAATAAATATATATATATAATATAATATATAATTATAATAAATTATAATTTATAAATAAATTTATTATTTGATTAAAAATTCTCGTTTTTATTGCGTCAACAGGAAGATTAGTTTCGGAAATTTTTGCAGTGAAGAAACACATTGATTTGAAAATTATTGCAAAAATTGTCAGATTTTAATGGAACGTCAAGAACTTAATCACAGATGAATGAAATCATTTTTGAAAATTTTGACAAAAGTATGTTTTAAAATCGGTTATCACCCAGAATTAATTTCATGAAATTTCGAGAAATTAATTTTTGTGCCGCTTACAATTTGTAGTAGTCATCCGCAGAACTTTTTGTTTTTTTTTAATCATATCACCCCGAGCAAGGCGTTAAAGCCACTGAAGCGCAGGGGGCTACGTAAGAGTAAAAAGATTGGAAAAGAGAAAGCCGAAAACCACACCCTAAACAGGGAACAAGGAATGAGCCTCTTCACCTGTTCAATAGACGTGGGTGGAGTGTGAACCGGGAGAATGCTTTTATGGTTCTGTTCTCTTGTGAAGCATTTTTTAAAATCATATCACCCCGAGCAAGGCGGTAATGCCACTGATGCGCAGGGGGCTACGTAACAGTGAAAAGATTGGAAAAGAGAAAGCCGAAAACCACATCCTAAACAGGGAACAAGGAATGAGCCTCTTCACCTGTTCAATAGACGTGGGTGGAGTGTGAACCGAGCGAATGCTTTTATGTTTCTGTTCTCTTGTGAAGCATTTTTTTTAATCATATCACCCCGAGCAAGGCGTTAAAGCCACTGAAGCGCAGGGGGGAGCTACGTAACAGTGAAAAGAATGGAGAAGAGAAAGCCGAAAACCACACCCTAAACAGGGAACAAGGGATTAGCCTCTTCACCTGTTCAATAGACGTGGGTGGAGTGTGAACCGGGCGATAGACTATTTGGAGAATTTAAATCATCATTTTATTTTTGCTAATACAAAACTCCAAGTGACAAAAAGCTGTTCTGAATCGTAAACTAAAAATGGAATAAAACGAAGACATTATCTCATTAGAAAAGTTTTAATCGCTTCTGTGAATAAAATATATTATGGACAATATTGTCTAAAGATACGAAATTGTTTCGATCAATAATGTATTTATAGAAGCTTTGTTTTATTTTATTTTTTTTTATTTTTATAATCGTGTGGCCCCAAGCAAGGCATTTTACTGCCGCTGTTATGCAGGGGGGTTACATAGGAGGAATATTATGTGAAAGAGTAACAGGTTAGAGGGGGTGTCAGGAAGTATGAAAAGGAAGAGAATACTGATGAAAGTAGGGTAGACGTAGAAAAAAGCACGAGAGAGAGGATGTAAGTTAGTGAGACAGGAGATGACTATTGACTTTACATTTAAATTCTTGAAGATTGTGGCTGTCGGGAAAACAAGTACGTGGAAGGGAATTCCACGGGCGGGAAGTGCGAGAAAAGAAGCTGATGAAATAGAATTTGGGTTTGCAATTTATCGGTTTCACAGTAAAAGGGTGGGACCTAGTTGCTAATCTTGTGGCTCGAGGAAATTCATATACAGAGGGTACCAGTGAGTTATGTTCATCGGAGCAGATGCCATGGCTTCTGCCCCGATAAACTTAGATCACTGGTGCTCCCTAGGTCCGAATTTGCACGAGATACTAGATTAGCAACTCGATCCCACCCTTTTACAGTGAAACCGATAAATGCAACCGCAACTTCTACTCCAACAGTTTCTTTTCTCGTACTTCCTGACTGTGGAATTACCTTCCACATAACTGCTTCCCAGACGGCTACAATCTCCAGGAGTTTAAATGTAAGTTCAATAGACACCTCCTAACACACTAACTCGCTTCCATTCTTTCAAACACTCTTCCCATCCTCTCAACTACCTATCACCCCACTTCTGACATTTCCTATATCTAACCACTCTTTCTATTTACCTTCCCCTATGTAGCCCCAAGCGCAATAGTGGCAGTGGAATGCCTTGCTTGGGGTGAAACGATTAAAAAAAAGAAAAAAAAAAGAGACACAGGGAAGCCACATTGTGTCGAGGAGAAAGCGACTGTATCCAAGCTGCCAAGTCGGGATCGATCACATTACAGATTCCCTCTTAGATTTGGTCGAGGGCATCTAGGTGGATAGCAGGGGTACCGGGCCAGATATGGCAGCAATATTCAATGCACGGGAAGATCTTTTAAAATTATAATGAAAATAATTTGTAATATTTTAAAATCTTTTAAAATACTGATATAATAGTGTAAATGTTAGGGGATACTTTTATTAAGTAAAAATTATATTTACTAATCTTGAATCTTAAATTTTTTACAATTTAAGGTCCCCAAGTATTTAAAAAATTGATTTTTTTGTATGTGTACAAATGTGCTGATTTTTGCAAATACGGATAATCATACCCGACATTATAAGAAAATAAAATAGGTCACTATAGTAAACTAGTAGTATAGCCCGGCGTTGCTCGGGTGTAATGAAAGCTTTAAAACTAATCCATGGTGCTGGAGCTCAGACTGTGTAAATTTTCAAGAAAATCGGTTCAGCCGTTTCGGAGTCTATAGGTAACACACACACACACACACACACACACACACACACAGAGCCAAAGTTCCATTTCTAAATAAGTTTTGATTTAAGCCAATGTATCTTAAATTCAATAAAGCACTAGATGACGGAAAATATTTTTCTAAATTTTTATGATTAAAAAATTGTATTTAAAAGGCTTTAACGTTATCTTCTTCAATTAATTTTTACAGATAGAGCCCCTGTAGAAAAATATTAGATAAACATCCATGTTAACAGCTTAAATGAACAGCTACTGCCGTGTCAAGAATGTATTTATGCGATATTTCAAACTTAAAATGGGTAATATTTTTCAGATCAGATTAATTTTACTTTTAGATTATTTTAATTTTAATAAAGATAATTAAATTTCAGATAAACGATGGCTAAAAATGGCACAAAAGTTAGTTTGAGTTCGAGTTTTGTTTAACGGCATATCAACACCTCTGTGGGTTATTTAATTCCAAAATGATGGGGGTTTACGGTACTTTTTAATGTTCGGTTATAGTTAGAAGGTTGATTTAGTCAGATTTTATTGAAAGTTTTTGTTTTATTCTTTTTATTTTAGAAAACTGAAAATGTCTTCTAGCTTTGTATTAAAAAATGTTTTGCTGAGAATATTTTTTTTTCCCTAAAAAAAATTATGGTCATAATTTTTTTTCAAAAATGTATGGTTTGTAATATTTTTCCTTCAAAGACTTTTTTTTTTATAAACGTCTATTTTTATACTTTCATAGTGTTTTGACACCAGTTTGGGAGTAAACTATTTGCCCATAGCTTGAACCCTAACAGGTGCTACCACTCCGAGTCAGGGTGGACCTGAGAACAACAGCAATTAAGAAGTGGTTACATGCTCCTCACAACCTCCCAATTAGAGGCCTTGCTACCTGATGCAGTTTACCGTCATGCTAAAGACCCACTAAATTTAGTTTTTCTAGAAAATATCTATTTAATTTACTTTTGATATAGAGCAAAGTATTTTGCTGATTAGAAATATTAAATTTAATCTATTAACTTGAAATTAAAATTAAAACTTCTTCAAGAAAGATTTTTATTTAAAAAAATATTTTGCACCTTGGGTACCGCGTTTTATGGAGACACCTGGTTATTAGTGAGGTTCGACTAGTTAGCCATTATTCCTGGGGAGCGAGTTCCATTCAAAAGAGAAAATTAAATAGCCGAACAAGGCCTGGAATCTCATAAAATCAACCAACGATATTAAATAGAAAATTAAATAGCCGAACAAGGCCTCGAATCTCATAAAATCAACCAACGATATTACTATCAATGTCATATAAATCTACCATCTACCCGTGTATTGAATACTGCCGCCACATCTGGTCGGGTGCCCCTGCTATTCTCATCGGGGTTCTTGACAAAATACAACAGAGAATCTGTAACGTGATCGATACCGACTTGGGAGACCGCCTTCAGTCACTCTCTCACCGGCGTGACGTGGCTTCCCTGTGCCTCTTCTATAAATACTTTCACGGCTTCTGCTGCGATGAACTTAGATCACTGGTGTCCCCTAGGTACGAATTTGCACGAGATACTAAATTAGCAACTAGGTCCCACCCTTTTACACTTAAACCGATAAAATGTAAACGCAACAGCTTCTTTTCTCGCACTTCCCGCCTGTGGAATTCCATTCCACATACTTGCTTCCTCGATAGCTACAATCTCCAGGAGTTTAAATGTAAGGTCAATAGACACCTCCTAACCCACTAACGCGCATCCATTCTCTCAAACACTCTTCCCATCTACCCAACCCTCATCCTCGGTATCCTTACCCGTCTATTACCCTCCTTCCGATATTTCCTATATCTAACCACTCTTTCTCATCACTTTCCCCTATGTAACTCCCTGCGCAATAGTGGCAGTGGAATGCCTTGCTTGGGGTGAAATAATTAAAAAAAAAAAGAAGAAGAAAGATATTTGTCGAAAAGCAAAGCTAAAGTTAACGCACAATGTCAGTGAAGTTAAGAGACATGACTGACTGGCAAAAAATTTTCCAGTAGTAGGTTACCATTACTTTCTGTCGTAGACTGGTTGCCAATCAAGGCTACAGAACCCAATGTCCTGTTATTTGACCCCTAGTTGGTGGAAAGAGACGGATTAACACATTTCCCAAGGGTATTTGTGCATAAGTAAATGCGAAGAATTCAACTGGAATTCGAAACCTATTCTCTGATTTCTCGTTCTGAGCCGATATCCGCTGCACCATAACGAAAAAAAAAAAAAAGCATACACGTACTTATTTTTATATTTTTTTCACCCCGAGCAAGGCAGTACTGCCACTAGTGCGAAGGGGGTTACATGAGAGCAAAGCGAAAAGGAAGGAGAACAAGATAGAGGGTGAAGAACCTGTTAGCATATAACTTGCGGTTACGTCTATTAACTTAAACTGTAAAATGTAAAACTATGTTGTATGTGTAATGTTCATTGTTGTATGCTTCATCTTTTGACCAAAAACTTCGAAAGCCCGAAGCAGGGAGTCTTGGTATTGTTGTCGTCCCTGGTTTCTCATTTTGCAATAACCCCAGTGTTTTTTGTGTGTGTGTGTGGGGGGGGGTGATGCTCTTGACATGCCAAAACAATTTCTCATCGACTGTCACCACGTGACACAAAAAAAAGAAAAAAAAAACGAAAATGAAAAAATGACTTCTGATATTACATTAGACAGAAAATGTGAGCAAACATTTTCAGGGAATATAGGTACTAAAAGAAAACCTATACTAACAATAAGAAATAAACTAATACCGATTAATAATATAGAAAGAGATACTTGAATTTCTTGGAATACTTAATGAGGAAAGAGAGTTTGGAGAATTTGATATTCACAAATAGACTAACGGTAAGTAGTAAACAATGAAAGATTTTCTTGCAATAGTTTGCCATTAATTTCTGCGGTAGGCTGGTTGCTAATCTATCCCGCCATTTAACCCATAGCTGGGGGATAAGATATGCATTAATACCTTACCCAATGGTATTTGTGAGTAAGGAAATTCAATTAGAAATCGAACCCTGCTCTTTGAGTTCTCACTCCAAGCCGATAGCCATTGCCCAACAACACACATTTCTATAAAATTCTATAAAATAATTCCTAAAGCTTTTTTCGTCGACGGATAATGGGGCTCTCCACCAATAAAAAAGAGAATAAAATTGGTCGATAGATCAAAGAAAGATTGAAACTACTGATCTAAGTTTTTGAAGGCGTGGCAATAAACGGTGGTATCGCTTGCGTATCTATCTAAACTTATTTATAAATGGAACTTGTGTGTCTCTGTGTGTGTGTCTCTGTGTCTGTGTGTGTGTGTGTCCATTAACTATAGACTCCGAAACAGCTGAACATTTTTCTTGAAAATTTAAACAATTCTACTATAAGCGTCTGCGAGTGTTCTTAGTTAGGTTTTGTGTCGAGGTACCCCCGATAAATATCAAAAATCGATAATCGAATAAATCGGGTTATAGAAGGAGTGGTCCGATTTAAATCAAATTGGATACACTCATAGACAAAGACATAAGAAACAATATTCAGAATTTTCAAGGTTGTAGTTCTTAGAATAGTGCAGAAATCGATAATATATATATATACAAAAGGCAAGATATTTGTGTGTTTGTCTATTTATCTGCCTGTATATTTGTATTTTTTCAGCCCTTTTATTTTAGTTTTTGCTTCGGGTTTGGCTCTAAGTAGGTATAATTGTAGTTCTTACTCTCAGCCATGATACATTTACTCAGAGGACTTATTTAGCCTTCAAAATTCAGTTTTACGACGAAAAAAACTTATTTGATATCGATACCAGGAAATCAAAATTTTACTTACATCCATTTATTTTTCTTTCAGTCTACGGTTTCGCTTTAACTGGAAACAATTATTGCTTTTTAGTCTTTCGTGCCAACGTTCAAAGAGTTTGAGCTCCGGGACCATGGATTAGTTGCTCGGGTGTAATGAAAGCTTTAAGCTTTTATTACACCCGAGCAATGCCGGGCTATACTGCTAGTTCACTAATAATCTGAGACCGTTCTTTGGTAAATCGTTAATATAAAGACGAAAGTGGGTAGGACAGAGAAAAGACCCTTAGGGGACGTCTACATAGATCAAGAGGGGCTCAAATGAGTGGCCCTTAACAACGATCTGATAAGAAGGGCTTGGTTATTGAGAAAACTCTTCCAGAGATATTTTAGCTAGGAATTAATTGTTATTTTGCAAATGAATGCTTGAAAATCTCTTCATAAATGAAAAATAAAATTGAAGCGACACAGATTTCGTTCTACCGACAAATACTGAAAATATCAACAATGGAGAAGATTTAAGAAAGAAGTCTTGGAAATATAGAAAGAAGCCCAGTAGAATATAACAGTTGTGGATCCCGGGAATGGGGTCTGCACAAATAAATGAACGACGATCCGTAATTAAGATAGAAAATAAGTGTATTAACCTAAGGATACAGACTTAAATGAAGATTAGTAATCCAGGAATGCGGGTTAGTAAAAAGAATATGTACAAGTCTCTGGAAGTGAAGCCGTAATATATTGATAATGTCCGCATCGGAAGCTGACAGGTAATAATCATCTGGATGAGTGGAGCCCAGAGCTACTGTGAACTACTAGTACTGACTGTTAATCTCTCTCTGGACTCTCGTATTCTCCGGTTATTTCTCTGTAAAAACGCGGTATTCTGTATTTATTTACCCCCCCCCCCCCACTAGGGCAAAATTTGGCACAAGGTCTTTTAATGTGGGTTCTTCGGGCCATGTAGCCCAACCAAAAATATCTGTCTAATTTTGCCCAATCGTGACTCTACCCTTCGGCGGAGCCACGACTGGGTTAATGCTCTCCGCCCGAAGGCAGAGAGCTGACAGTGTCAATGGAACTTCCGTGAGAAAACGCGGTATTCTCCAGTCTCGCTTCTATAGCAGTAGTATAATTATACTCTGGATTTTTTTTTTTTAATCATATTACCCCGAGCAAGGCGATAATGCCACTGATGTGCAAGGGGCTACGTAAGAATGAAAAGATTGGAAAAGAGAAAACCGGAGACCACATCCTAAACAGGGAACAAGGGATGAACCTCTTCACCTGTTCAATAGACGTGGATGGAGTGTGAACCAGGCGATAGTGAGTCCATATTTATGAAAAGGGAGAACCCCACAACAATAACACTCACATGATATCTTCTTCTTCTTCTTCTTCTTCTTCTTCTTCTTCTTCTTCTTCTTCTTCTTCTCCTCCTTCTCCTTCTCTTCCTGTCCTTCTTCTTTTGCTTAATCTTCTTTTTTCTTCTTTTTCTTCTTCTCCTCTCCTCTTCCTTCTCCTCCGCCTCTTTTCTCTCCTCCTTCTTCTTTTTCTTCTTCTTTTCCTTCTCCTTCACTTCCTCTCCTTCTTCTTTTGCTTACTCTTCTTCTTATTCTTTTTGTTCTTCTTCTCCCCTCCTCCTTCTCCTCTTTTATCTCCTCCTTCTTCTTTTTCTTCTTGTCCTCCTTCTTCTTCTTTTCCTCTCCTTCTTCTTCTTCTTCTTCTTCTTCATGTGCCGTATAACTTCATTTCTTCCACTTCCTCCTCTTCCTTGTCACTCTTAATATTTTTTCCTCTTGGTATCTCTTTCAAACCCCGCACCGGCATTCATTTGGTCAAGTCCACCAAACCCTCCCTCAACATTGCGTGTCCTAGAAACCTCTGCTGTATTTCTCTAATGTTAAGTATATGTTTTTTCTTGTTTGCATCCTCTCCAACATCTCATCGTTGCTCACGTGATCGGTTCATAGTATCCTCATCATCCTTCTGTAGATCCACATTTTTACTGCCTCGAGCCTCTCCTTCATTCTTGAAGAGATCGTCCAACATTTGCTGCCATACAGAAGGCCAGATATCGCATACCATCTCAGCACTCTTTTATTTGTTTCCAATTGTTTCCTGTCTTTTAATATTCTGGTTAGCGTTTGAAATGCGGCCTTGGCTATACAAATGTGTCTTCGGATTTCAGTGTCGCGTTTTTCATCCTATGTCAGAACCATCCCCAGCTGTTTAAATTTCTTTACTTGTCTTATTTTGGAGTCTCCGACCTGGAATTGGTGCTTCGGTTTTTTTAAAGTTTATGTTCAATCATTACCTTTCGATTTCTTACCAAAATTATGTCGGATGTGCGTTGTGGTGCAGTGGATATCGACACGGAATGAGAAATCGGGGAGCCGAGTTCGAATTCCAGTTGAATTCATTGTATTCACTTACGCTCAAATACCCTTGAGAAAGATATTAATCCGTCTCTTCCTTACAGTTATGGGTTAAATAACAAAACAGATTGGGTTCTATAGCCTTGGTCGGCAACCAGTCTACCGCAGAAAGCAATGGCAACTTACTGCGGGAAAATCTTCTGCCCAGTCAGTCATGTCTCTTTTGAGACATGATCGCCCAAGCGTGTATCACGTATGGCACTTAACTGACTGACTGAATATAATAGTTGGAATAATGATTAAGGCTTCTACTGGCCATAAAGTGGGGGATCAGTTTATTACTTCATAATAATAGGAAACCGAACCCCTACTAATTACTATATAATAATATAATACATTTCTTTCCCTCTAGCTATGAGTCAAATAACAGGACAGATTGGGTTCTATAGCCTTGGTCGGCAACCAGTCTACCGCAAAAAGCAATTGCAACCTACTGCGGGAAAATCTTCTGCCCAGTCAGTCATGTCTCTTTTGAGACATGATCGCCCAAGCGTGTATCACGTATGGCACTTAACTGACTGACTGAATATAATAGTTGGAATAATGATTAAGGCTTCTACTGGTTATAGAGTGGGGGATCAGTTTATTACTTCATAATAATAGGAAACCGATCCCCTACTAATTACTATATAATAATATAATACATTTCTTTCCCCTCTAGCTATGAGTCAAATAACAGGACAGATTGAGTTCTATAGCCTTGGTCGGCAACCAGTCTACCGCAGAAAGCAATGGCAACTTACTGCGGGAAAATCTTCTGCCCAGTCAGTCATGTCTCTTTTGAGACATGATCGCCCAAGCGTGTATCACGTATGGCACTTAACTGACTGACTGAATATAATAGTTGGAATAATGATTAAGGCTTCTACTGGCCATAAAGTGGGGGATCAGTTTATTACTTCATAATAATAGGAAACCGATCCCCTACTAATTACTATATAATAATATAATACATTTCTTTCCCCTCTAGCTAAGAGTCAAATAACAGGACAGATTGGGTTCTATAGCCTTGGTCGGCAACCATTCTACCGCAGAAAGCAAATGCAACCTACTGCGGGAAAATCTTCTGCCCAGTCAGTCATGTCTCTTTCGAGACATGATCACCCAAGCGTGTATCACGTGTGGCACTTAACTGACTGAGTGTATATATGATCCTATGTCAATGGCATGACTCACAGCTTCATGTGTTATGCATTCATCAAGTGCATATTACGAACTGACAGTTCAATAGAATTGAATTTAAGTTCGCTCAATGTTCATGGGAATTAAATCTTACAAAGTTATTGCTTTTTAATAACAAGAATAAAATTTAAATAGACAACGTCTACATGGAGACAGGATGTGCGTTGTGGTGCAATGGATATCGATTCGGAACGAGAAGTCGGGGAGCTGAGTTCGAATTCCAGTTGAATTCTTTGCATTCATTTACGTGCAAATACCCTTGGGAAAGCTATTCATCCGCGTCTTCCCTCCAGTTATGGGTTAAATAATAGGACAGAATGGGTTCTATAGCCTTTGCTGGCAACCAGTCTACCGCAGAAAGCAATGGCAAGCTACTACGGGTTAATCTTCTGCCCAGTCAGTCATATGTCTTTCGAGACATGATCGCCCAAGCGTGTATCATGTATGGCACTTAACTGACTGACCGAAATGATGACCTTCTGTAGGAGGCCCTGCGTTTTCTTTTCCGTATCTGCTATCGGCTCCGTGTGATCCGCGTATCTGATATTGTTAAGGACTCTCTCTCAGAATTTTTTCGCTGTACAGATTGACTAGACGCGGTGAGAAAACACGCCCTTGTATTACGCTCCTTTCTATTTTTGCATACAAACTGAATTCATTTCCTTCTTCATATGCAAGCGATTTGCTGCCAATAAGGGTTATTGAGTATCTTAATATCTTTTCAGAACATAGTGAGGTTGCTTAGCATCTCCAACAAGTTATTGTTGCGTACTTTCCAAAATATATTCACGTAATCTATAAAATACAGATTCAAGTCCTTTTGTATTTTTATTGCTTTTTCTGATAGCATTCTGAGCATGAATTTCGCGTTCCTTGTCCTGGAGTCTTTGACAAACCCGCACTATTCTTGTCCTATCTCTGGCCCGATTCTTCTGCGCGCTCTGTTAATTAGAATCCGGACGATGAGTTTTGTTATGTGGCTCATTAAGCTGATTGTTCGGGGGGGGGGTAGCTCATGATATATTGGGGGCAAAAGAAGCAAAGAGAAACAGAGTGAGCTATTTAACGAATTTGTGCACAGGATATAAGAATAAAGACAAATAATGTTAAGTAAAAATAACGCAAAACTTTCTTATTGGGACAGAAAGAAGGTGTGGAGAGCCATGATCGTCTACGTCTCAAATAGACGGCGAATAAGCAGGACAGAACAAGAACAAAAAATTTAATAGTCAAGAAAGGCATTTTACAGCCACTGTTGTGCTAGGTGTTATATCGGAGGAACGTTATAAGAAAGAGTGACAGGTTATAGGGGGATTCAGGAAAGCGATAAGAGAAGGATAAGAATACTGATTATCTATCTATCTATCTCGGTCTTTCCATATCTATATATCTACCTATCTATCTCGGACTTTTAATATCTAGTGACAGGTTATAGGGGGTGTCAGGAAGGTGGTAAGAGAAGGATTAGAATACTGATGAGAGTTAAAATTTGTCGCAACAAAAGATAGGAAGTTGTGAAGAACCATGATCTTCTATGTCCCGAAGTGACGCAGTAGATGAACGGAGAAGAAGAATATGGATGACAAAATGAGAACAGAGAATAGTAATAAAATTCTTAGAACTTATGTATTTCAGCAAAAGACAGGAAGTTGGGGAGACCTATAAACGGTGTAGAAACATATAAATGACAGAAACAGAAGAAGCCAGAATGTAAATAAAATGATCAAAACATATTTCAACAAAAGACAGGAAGGCGTGGAGATCCATAATCGACTACGTCTTGAAGAAATATATAAACGGAGATTAAGCATATAAATTGCAGGTATATAACACAATGCTAATAAAATAATCAAAATTTATTGTAGCAAAAGGTAGGAAGTTGTGGAGACCTATAATCATCCACGTCCCGAAGTGTCAGGACACATAAACGGAGAAGACGCATATGGATGACAGAATAAAAACAAAGAATGATAATAATATAGTAAAAACTTATTGCAAGAAAGGATAGGAAATTGTGAAGAGCCATGATTTTCCACATTTTAGCAAAAACTAGAAGTTATGGAGATCCATGATCGCCCACTTTCCGAAAAAAATGGTATATAAACAGAGAATAAACATGACAGAGCAAGAACAATGAACCTTAATAAAATATTCAAAACTTGCTGCAAGAAAAGAGGGGAAGTTGTGGAGAGTCACAATCTTCTATGTCCCTTCGGGACATAGAAGATTGAGAAGAAGCTTATAGATGACAGAACAAGAACAAAAAAATGATAATAATATAGTAAAAGCTTATTGCAAGAAAGGATAGGAAGTTGTGGAGAGCTATGTTTTCCACATCTTGAAGGGACATACTATGGTATATATACACAGAAGAAGCAAATTGATGACAAAGAATAATTACAACTTACTGTAACAAAAGACAGGAAGTTGTGGAGAGGCAAAAACAGTGGCTAGGCATATAAGACTGAAAATGAATAAAGATATTAATAATGTAGCCAAAACCTATTGCAACAAGAGACAAGAAGTTGTGGAGAGCCATGACCCCCCGTGTAGTAAAAGACAATGAAATGTTCATTTATTACATTAGGCAATTAAATATGATATAATACTGAAAGTAACGCTGTTATAAACAACAATTAATTGATCATTACTCGTCATTTATGAGATAATTACAGGCGATAAGACAGACATTCCATTTATTTTTATGACTGCAACCCGTAGAAACAGATTGATGCAAGTAGGCGTCCACATTAATTCACTCGAAGCATCAGCTGATAAATGCTCAAGTTAACAGCTTATCTGGTAATATATATATATATATATATATATATATATATATATATATATATATATATTACGGAAATTAACGAAGATTAGCGAAACTGGTTATAAACAACCGACAATTTGAAATGATTTGTTTGAACATTATTTTTGATCGATACTAGTATTTAAGAAGATATTCTGTTTATAATCAAACAGTATTTTATATTTATTTCTACCGGCCTGATTATTTACGATAATCATCATGTTACGGAAATTAACGAAAATTAACGAAACTTGGTTATAAACAACGGACAATTTGAAATGATTTGTTCGAACATTATTTTTGATCGATACTCGTATTTAAGTAGAAATTCTGTTTATAATCAAACATTCTTATATATTTATTTCTACCAGCCTGATTATTTACGATAAATTTTTATTACGAAAATGTGTGTCATTGGGCAGGATTCGAACCTGCGACCCCTATCCACAAAGGGGAAGCCACATACTGAGAGGTCTAAGAAATGTGGATAGGGGTCGCTGGTTCGAATCCTGCCGAATGACACACATTTTCGTAATAAAAATTTATCGTAAATAATCATTCCGGTAGAAATAAATATATAATACTGTTTGATTATAAACAGAGTAACTACTTAAATGCGAGTATTAATCAAAAATAATGTTCAAACAAATCATTTCATATATATATATATATATATATATATATATATATATATATATATATATATATACTGTTCATCAGTACAGTTAGACATTTGATTACATCCAGCCAGGTTTGAAACCCAACCGATTTGACATCAGTCTGAGAATCTACCTCCAAGCTATCGGCGCACGGTGGATTTTAGCGTGTTATATACACAATGTATACAAACGCCAGTAGCCAAGAGTGTTCAATCAATTGCAGGAGAACGATGCGTAAATAGCGGAGAGTAGTTCATATTTTTAAAGTCTACCGTTTCTTCATAGTGCTTAATCGACAGTCGAGAGCGTAAATAGCCAACGTTCATCACGTCTGATGACTGCACCTAGCAAGAAACAGTCTGTCGCCTATGAGTGTTTTCAATGTTCACTTCTATATCTACATACGCTCTATCTCTGATATTGAGCACTTTATCCTATAAATATATCACATCTTAAAACTATATATATATATATATATATATATATATATATATATATATGTCTTTTATTGATGTTAAATAGAAACTTCGGTAAAGATAATCCCCTCCATAAAATTTTCAATAAAACACCATAAAATTAAGTTATTCTTGTTTGCCGAATATAGGTAAAATCATTACAAGCCGAAATAAAATCAAAACTAGCAAGTCAGATATTAACAATAGAAATTCATGTAATTGTAGAATAAAATCAAATTGCCCCCTTAATGGAAAATGTCAACAATCTTGCGCAGTGTATAACGTTCAGGTTCATAAAAATGATAAGGACCTCCAACCTAAAACATATATAGGTGCCACGCAGGATTCTTTACAACCACTTAAGTACTTTCAAGCACCATAAGTATGGTCGTAACACTTCTCTGGCGTCCTACGTGTGGGACATTAACAATTCTACTGATACTGATCCTATTTTAAAATGGGAAATTTTAAAACGGTGTTCCAAGTACAAGTCGGGGAGTAAGTTCTGCAATTTATGCGGGGAAGAAAAGTTAGCCATAGTGGTATTCGAACCCGCGCAGAATTTATTAAATTCAAAAACTGAAATTCTTCATAAATGTATTCACATGAAAAACTGTTTGCTCAATTAGCCCCCTGTTTAATTGTACTCAATCCGTTTTTTTCCCACTTAATAAAGTTTATCCATCCCCTTCTCTTGAGTTTGGTGTCTTCCTTGTTTAAGCTGAAATTCTACATATATGCTGCATAATTTCTAAGTCTTTAGCCAATTTTTCCCTGATGAGCTGTTAAGCGAAACCGTGATAGGTTATTGGCTCACTCTTAGATTTTCGATTATATATATTGATTGATTGATTGATTGATTGTTTAATTACTTAGTCTCTGGTCATAATAAGATTAGACCAGTGCACATTTGTATTAAAAAGTGTTCAACACAATTATATTTAGAATATTTTCCATTTGTAAACGAGTTATTACGCGACCTAGGTTTCTACCATGAGTGGTGTCTTCAGGCGAGTTTTCAATAACTGATTTTACCGTTTACCGTTTTTTTAAGAACGCTCTAATTAGTTAGAGATTATGCTATTCCCAAACAAAAACGAACTATTGAATGAAAGAACGGAAATTATGACGAAGCATAACCAACAAAAAAATACCTTAGGTTCATACAACCATGGATGAAAACGTTATAATTCCTTGTAATTTTAAAAATTGCGTGTTCAAAAAATTCCTGCCACGTTCCTGAAAAAATGGTAAACAGAAAATCAGTTATTGAAAATCGATTGAAAACACCACTCATGGTAGAAACCTAGATTGCGTAATAACTCGTTTACAAATGGAATATATATATATATATATATATATATATATATATATATATATATATATAGAGAGAGAGAGAGAGAGAGAGAGAGAGAGAGAGGAAGCCGGATTTTAGCGTGTTACTTTCAGTTCAGGATATATATGTATATATGGAGAGAGAGAGAGAGAGAGACAGAGAGCGAGAGAGAGAGAGAGAGGCATCTTCAAAGAAAAGTTATACATTAAAATAAATTTATATTTAAAATATATTTATATTTGAAATGAATTTATATTTCACGTTTAACGTCAAGCTAAAAGATTAAATTTAATATTCCCAAAGAGAAAAATAATACTTAGCTGTATTTCAAACTGAATTAAAATTGATTCGAATAAGTTTATTTTATTATGAGAAAAAACACTAAAATCGTTCATCTTGACAAATCTGTCAACGCAATGTTTAAAAAATATAATTTTCTGAAATTTTATTTGACGAAGATTAGCTGATCTAATGATTTAATCTGATTTGAAACAAATATTACTTGTAGTTTACAATATCGTAGAAAAGCGTTTTTAGCAAGTGGGTGAGTGTTTTTATGGGCTGTTGACAACTCTCTCGATGGACTAATGTTTGCAATTTTTTTTATAAAGGCGATAATGTCATTGGAATGCAAGAGTTCCAGGAAGTGAAATACGATAGAAATATTTTACTGCGAAGAGAAGTGAAGAAAAAGAGAAAAAAGAGACAGTGTTTAGGAAGACAGATGGTGGTGACTGACGTTGCAGTTAAATCTTTGAAGAGTGTAGTTAGCGGAGAAGCAAGGAATTGGAAAGAAGTTCCGCGTTCCGCGGACGAGAAGTGCGAGAAAAGAAACTGACAGAATGTAACTACAAGATTGCATCTAGCTAATCAACAGTAAAACGGAGAGTGTCTAGTAGGACGCTTAAATTTTGTAAAGAATTTCGATATATATATATATATATATTAACGTAGATTAGCGAAACTTGGTTATAAACAACCGACAATTTGAAATGATTTGTTTCAACATTATTATTGATCGATACTCGTATTTAAGTAGATATTCTGTTTTTAATTAAACCGTATTATATATTTATATCTACTGGCCTGATTATTTATGATAAATTTTTATTACGAAAATGTCATCCTGCCGAATGACACACATTTTCGTAATAAAAATGTATCGTAAATAATCAGACCAGTAGAAATAAATATATAATACTATTTAATTAAAAACAGAATATCTACTTAAATACGAGTATCGATAAAAAATAATGTTTTAACAGATCATTTTAAATTGTCGGTTGCTTATAACCAGTTTCGTTAATATTCGTTAATTTCCGTAACATGATGATTATCGTAAATAATCAGTCCGGTAGAAATAAATATATAAAATTGTTTGATTATAAACAGAATATCTATTTAATACGAGTATTAATAAAAAATAATGTTCAAAGAAATAATTTCAAATTGTCGGTTGTTTATAACCAGTTTCGTTAATATTCATTAATTTCCGTAACATGATGATTATCGGAAATAATCAGTCCGGTAATAAATAAATATATAATACTGTTTGATTATAAACAGAATATCTCCTTAAATATGAGTATAGATCAAAAATAATGTTCAAACAAATCATTTCATATATATATATATATATATATATATATATATATATATTAATACAGGTTTCATTGAATAATATAGACAAGTTCTGTCTATTTATTTTGTGTAAAATCCGTTCGTATGATCTGATTAGCTTGATAGTGTTGTCATGGAAAAACGACAAGAAATTGTCCAAGACAACACTATCAAGCTAATCAGATCATACGAACGGATCTTACACAAAATAAATAGACAGAACTTGTCTATATTATTCAATGAAACCTGTATTAATGATAAAATGCTGCCAAAATACACACACACACAATATATATATATATATATATATATATATATTACGAGTACTAGGCCAGATATAGCATATACTGTAAATAATAATAATAATAATAATAATAATAATAATAACGCGATTGGAATTACAACGAGAATGACGTGCTTTTCTGAGGCTCCTGAAAACGTAACGTTTTTTTTTTTCCCCCCCACCGTCTTTCTCCTTGAATTCCAATCGCGTATATGTCAGATGTTGCTTGGCAGCCCATTTAGGAGAAGGAAAACTCCGAACAACAACCCGCAACTCAAGGTGTTAATCGTGCCGAGGAGTGAATGGCTACTGCGCTATGAGGTCACAAACGATCCCCCACAGGCTTCGGGGCCCTGTTTGTAAAAGACCGTTACCCAACGTGCCGGGCAACTTTGGGTGGACTTTTGGACCCGTGCGTCACTCGTGGGAAAAACATGAAAATACAAATAGAAATAAAAAGTCCAGTATGGCTCTTCCAGTGGATAAACAGGGAGCCCGTCCTTCAGGAGGGAACCTACCTGAGGTCGAAAAATCTGCCATAGGAACAAACTCCTACACAAAGAATGAATCTTCAGGTCCCCACAACCAGGATAATCCTAACGTTGGTCCTGAAAATTCACCAGCTAGATCTACAACCGTATATTTAAAGAAAGAAAAAATAAAATGGTCTCGTGAGGAGTACAAAGTCGTTATGACTGCATTTCATGAAGCGTTACTCAATCCTCAAAAAAACGTGACTCGCCAAACATATGACATTTGGCGTGAAAAAGTTGGTCAAGCAAATAGAAAGTATATTGACGAAAATAAATTAGCCAATGTACGTAGGTACATTATTCGTAATAACCGACTAACAGAGGCTGAAATCAATGAAATTAAAAGAATTGTAACAAGAAGAGACGAATCAACAAATTATGAAAAGAAACCGGAATCAGAAATAAAAAGTAATAACATCAAACAAGCCATAGGTCATAATGTAGAAACCGTGAAACACGCAAATCACTGCGAAGATAATGCTGTAAATAACAAAGTGCTGGAAAGGTGTGATCTGACTCAGTTAAAAGACAAAAATAAAACGAGTTCAGAACACATCGAAGATAATTATTTGACGGAAAATAAGAACAATATACAGGAAGCCAAGATAGAAATAAAAAACCATCTAAGTCAAATACAAAATATTACAATGGAGGAACGTGAACAGCTCCCAAAATTACTACCAACAAAACATAACCTCCGTACTATTAAACTCTACAATGCAGCACTGAAATCAATACTGGATGAAGACCCTCACACAAATCTTAACGAAATAATATATGCATCAGCAACAGCAGCAACAAAAAAATTAAATATCAAAATAAAAACAAGGCAGTCTCGTAGACGTGAAGTTCCACCTTGGAAAAGAAAAATAGAAAAAGAAATAGAACAACTTAGAAGTGAATTATCAATATTGGATGAACTGAGTAGAGGAATAAATGTAAGAACTAGGAAAAGCAGAAGAGCCGTAAAAAAATATAACAATAAAAAATAAAGCAAAAAATCCAACTGAAGGCTCAACGAATAAGACGCTATGAAAAAAGAGCAAGATTTTACAGAGAAAACAAGATTTTTCAGACTGATACAAAGAGATTTTACAGGGAAATAGGTAAAAAAAGAATTGAAGTGACAGTACCCCCCAGAATGGAAGAAGTCACACAGTTCTGGGAAAAGATATGGGCTTGCCCTAAAGAACTTAGCAAGGAAGTACATTGGATTACGCAAGAGACAGAACGAATGAAAAATAAACCCGAACAGACATGGTCTGGAATTACAGAAGATGATGTTAAATATGCACTAAAAAAACACACACAATTGGAAATTCCCAGGCATAGATAAAATTCCTAACTTTTGGCTATATTATTTAAGCGCATCACATAAAAAACTAGCCAAAGAACTTCAAGAAATGGTTGACGATCCCACTAAAATTCCTGCATGGTTGACAAAAGGAATTACATTTCTTCTACCCAAGAATGGTGACACAAAAAATCCGAAAAACTACAGACCAATTACATGCCTTCCGGCAACATATAAACTATTAAAATCTATTTTAACAAAGCAGACATATTTATTCTTAGAAAGAAATGACATGTTACCGCTTGAACAAAAAGGGTGCAAACGTGGCTGTTATGGTTGTAAAGACCAATTGCTGATTAACAAAATGATCCTGGAAAACTGCTACAGTACAAAGAAAAATCTTAGTACAGCCTGGATAGACTATCGAAAGGCATTCGATAGTGTGCCACATGACTGGATTTTAAAGACTTTAAATATATACAGGATATCACCCGTCATCATCAATTTCATCAAACAGTGCATGTCTATATGGAAAACAACCCTTTACCTCAATCATATAAAGGGAACCTATAAGTCTGATGAAATAAACATCAAAAGAGGTATATTTCAAGGTGATTCTTTATCTCCCTTACTATTCTGCATATCATTAATAGCACTAACCAGTCAACTTAATAAGACAGAATGTGGTTATAAAATAAGACAAAAGAAAATAAGCCATCTATTTTACATGGATGACTTGAAGTTATATGCTAAGAATGATAATGAACTGGAAGGTCTTCTGCAAATTGTAAAATGCTTCAGCGAAGACATTGGAATGAAATTTAATTTGAATAAATGTGCTAGAGCTACAGTTTTACGTGGATCAATACAAGAAACATCCTCAATTAGCCTAGACCCTGCTGTAACAATAAAAGAATTGAAACCAGAAGAAGCTTATAAATACCTAGGTGTAAATGAGAGCGAAAACATTCACCATAAAAAAATGAAAGAAATAGTGCGTAAAGAGTACTATAGAAGGCTACGAATGATATTAAAAACTGAATTAAATTCACAGAACAGAGTTATGGCCATTAATAGCCTTGCAATCCCAGTTGTCCAATATAGCTTTAACATCTTAAACTGGACTCTAAACGACATCAGGCGAATGGATGCTAAAACAAGAAAGCTTCTCTCTAAGCATAAGATGCATCATCCAAAGGCTGATGTAGACCGTCTATACATACCCCGTAAAGAAGGTGGAAGAGGTCTTATTCAGCTGGAATTGTCATACAAGACAACAACTATTGGCTTACTAACATACATAGAAACAACAAAGGATTGGATGTTACAATTAGTAAGGCAACATGAAGAAAGAAAGAAAAAATATTCAATAATAAAAGAAGGCAGTAAATTCAAACAAGATTTACAGTTAGTAGATTCTGTAGAAAAGCAGAACGGAAGCCAAGAGCCGACTATTGCGGCAAAGAATATGAAAATGAAAGCCAAAGATAAAGCTCTTGAACAGATGAAACAGCGCTGGCAAGACAAACCTCTGCATGGCCAATATCCAGTACGTGCCAATACATCCAATGTTGACAAAGTTAATACTCATCGATGGTTACGTGCATCTGGATTAAAGCCCGAAACTGAAGGCTTTATTCTTGCAGCACAAGACCAAAGTCTTTTCACGAGAAACTTTCAGGCAAATATTATGCATAATAATATGGATCCAAAATGCAGGTTTTGTGATAAACACCAAGAAACAATAGACCACCTAATCTCAGGCTGTTCTGTGCTTGCCCCAAATGAGTGTGGAAATCGCCACGATAGAGTTGAGCAATATTTACATTGGGCAATATGCAAACATTATGGAAAAGCTGTAGGCAAACACTGGTATGAACATCACCCAGCACCGGTTACAGAAATAGAAGATGTAACCATTCTATGGGATTACACCATCTACACAGACAGAAAAATTGAGGCAGACAGGCCAGACATTATTGTTAAAAACCAGAAGGAGAAAACTTGTCTATTAATTGATATGGCTTGTCCAGCGGGTTGTAACATAGCAATCAAGGAATTTGAAAAACTGTCAAAATATAAAGACCTGGAAATTGAAATAGAAAAAATGTGGAAATTGAAAACAAGAGTTGTGCCAGTGATAGTAGGTGCACTTGGAATGATAAAAAATGGAACAAAACAACACATTGAAAGAATCCCTGGAGACCCCAGCTTAAGAGATATACAAAAAATTGTCTTATTAAGTACAGCCCACACACTGGGGAAAACTTTATCTATGTAATGCTGGAGATGATAGGGAAGATAGAAAAACATGAAATGGAGCCATAACAACACGCCACTACCTGCCTTAGGTCTCCCCGCAGACTTGGTTGGTAGTGAGACCAAAGCAGAAATCGAAATATGATGAAAAATGACATAATAATAATAATAAGCAGTTAATCGTCTGTATTCAGATCAAAAGGAGGCAGAGGTTTTGTTCAACTAGAAGTCTCTTAAAAAGACTACAACAATCGATCTTGAAAGACAGAAGCTACAGAAGACTAACTAATACTTTTTGCTAAAAAATACGAAAGAAACTTAATCCAGTATGGCATATGCCGTGAAAGATAATAATAAGAGACTATGCCAATTGTCTTTATGTGACCAGATCCGGAGGAGGCAGAGGATTAATTCAGCTGGAACTGCTATACTAAATTACAACAATTGGTTTTTAAAGATACCGAGAAACTACAGAAGACAGGATGACGATCTGTTGCAACGAACATGAAATAAATAAAGTTCCTGAATAATAAAGGAGATCAATAATTTCAAAATGTTATTTCAAGTGGATGAAGGAGAATAAATAAACAATAATGCTCTTAATACAGCAACAATAAAACCAAAAAAAGGAAAAAAGATAAAACCAAATGCAATGAATCAAATGCAAAAATAATGGCTTGATAAACATCGCCATGTTCAGTACTCTACCTATGCCTAACAAGCACCATATAAGTCCAAAAACCCATCAGTGGTTACGTAGGAGTGGATTAAAAGCTGAAACCGAACGTTATATACTTGCTGCACAGGACCAATGCTTGCTAATTGGAAATTACCAAGCAAACATGCTCAAAAATAACGTTCATCAGAATGTAGATCTTGTGATAAATATCTACGAGCAGTTGCACAATTTTACCATGTTACACAGTATTAACATTCGTCCAGATGCGGGCAGTAATTTTCAAGCAACGATGAGGTGTTGGAAAGAATGGAAACAAAAAGGAAATTAATACTGAGCATCAGGAAGAGACAACTGAAGTTCCTGGGACACGCAATGAGGAAGGAGAGCTTGGAGAACCAGATACTGACTGGCCAGATAGAAGGAAAGAGAGACAGAGGAAGGCAGCGGATAACATATTTGCAGGGCCTGATCAGGTGGATGACGAAACGCGGGTTGCGAGGCGTAACAGGAGCAAACATACAAAAAGCCACAAGGGATAGGGAGGCGTGGAGAACCGTGATCGCCTACGTCCTGAAGGGACAGGTTACATAGAAGAAGAAGAAGAAGAAGAAGAAGAAGAAGAAGAAGAAGAAGAAACTTTCCCAAGAGAAGTTTGCTATAATGTACACATATGTGTCGATAAATTTACCGGGTTCTAACAAGCTGGAATATGAACGACTAAAAATCGATAAAAACGAATACCCCAATACAAAGCTTCATAGACGTTTTACTTTCGAAGTAGAAAGTAAACTATAGACTTAATAAGTATTACAAATATAAATTTAATAAGTATTACAAATATAAATTTAATAAGTATTAAAAATATAAATTTAATAAGTATTACAAATATAAATTTAATAAGTATTAAAAATATAAATTTAATAAGTATTACAAATATAAATTTAATAAGTATTAAAAATATAAATTTAATAAGTATTACAAATATAAATTTAATAAGTATTAAAAATATAAATTTAATAAGTATTAAAAATATAAATTTAATAAGTATTACAAATATAAATTTAATAAGTATTAAAAATATAAATTTAATAAGTATTAAAAATATAAATTTAATAAGTATTAAAAATATAAATTTAATAAGTATTACAAATATAAATTTAATAAGTATTAAAAATATAAATTTAATAAGTATTACAAATATAAATTTAATAAGTATTAAAAATATAAATTTAATAAGTATTACAAATATATAAAACGCTGAATGTTCTATCAAATGCAATTACTTTAAGTAGGTTAACTCCCTTTGATACATAAAGCAAATGGAGGCTCTTAATGTTTCAAGAGGATGGTCGTTTCCATAAACTAAAAAAAAGCAGCTGCAGTGTAAAAGAATGAATTTTAGCACGTATCGTGCGAGGATGATAACTAGAGAATCCAACCAAACTTTCCACTTGCTAGGTTGTTGTCTTTTCTTTGCGAGGCTTTCATACAGCCAGTTTTACAGTAATAAAAGCCGTGTTCCCACATTAGGTTACCTTTTACAGAGCACTCAAGGGAGAATTTTATTTTATGGGCTAAATGCGTTGAATGACAACTTAGAAGTGAAAAAGACATTTAAAATTTACCGATGATATTTCTTCTTTCTTTTTTATGTTCGCAATTGCAATTTCGACATTAACAAAATACGTTAATACCGAAATTGCAATTGCGAATATTTTTTTTCCGAAGACGACACTTTTATTCATTGATACAGCTTCACTCTCGATTTATACCCACCAAAAAAAAGAGAACAGACCAAGAAAGATATATGCCTGATTATTTGGTACTAGCAGTATAGCCCGGCGTTGGTCGGGTGGAATGAAAGCTTTAAAACTAATCCATGGTCCAAAGTATTTTGCAATAATTTAAAAAAAATTTAATTCTTTCTAACACGTTTGAAATTTCGGTAGAAGATCTTGTTTTTCTTCCGTCCATGAATGACGTAATTTTTACAAGGGTTTATAACAGCAAATGTAATTTTACGCGAGGCTCCTTTTTGGCCGATGAAAGGCAAATTAATTTGGAAATTCTTGAAAAAATCTCGGTAGAAATATATTGTTTGACATATGTTAGCCCACACCAATTAATTTCCTGAAATGTCTAGAAATTCACCATCGTTTCCCATAAACTTAAAATTAATGAAATTAAGGATTCATTGGGGAATGCTTATCAACCATTTTTTTCTTCAAAATTAGTCCATTTTTAGAAAACCAGCTCCGAATTGCAAAAACAATAATGCAATAAAACTATGCCATTTTTTATTGAGATAAAATTTTAATTGCTTTTATAAAAAAAAAAAAATAGCAGTATAACCCGGCGTTGATTGGGTGTAATGAAAGCTTTAAAGCTAATCCATGGTCCTGGAGCTCAGACTCTTTGGACGTTGGCACAAAAGACTAAAAAGCAATAGTTGTTTCCAGTTAAAGCGAAACCGTAGGTATCAATTTTCGATATCGGGGAAAATGAGTCATCTGAGAAGATCTACTAATGTTTAAGTCTAAAAAGTATAATTTTACCAAGTTAGTGCAGATTCTGCAGCAAGAACCACAATAAAAGGGCTGAAATCCTGATCTTGATCAGACCTGATTGGATATCGGGGTATCGGGTTCCAACATCGAGGAGAAATTGGAAAAAATAAGTCACCCATGACCTGACCAGAAGCCAAAATATTTGTGTGAAGGTTGGTGAGAATCGGATAAAAATTGTGGATTTGTATAAAGGACATACAGGCAGATAAATAGACACATACACAAACATCTTGCCTTATATATATATATATATATATATATATATTATCGATTTTCGGCACTATTGTAAGAACTGCAACCTTGAAACTTCTGAATATCGTTTCTTATGTCTTTGTCTATGAGTGTATCAAATTTGATTAAAATCAGACCACTCCTTCTATAACCCGATTTTTTCGATTATCGATTTTCGATATTTATCGGGGTTAGCTCGACACAAAACCTAGCTAAGAACACTCGCAGACGCTTATAGTACAACTGTGTAAATTTTCAAGAAAATCGGTTCAGCCGTTTTGGAGTCTATAGGTAATGGACACACACACACACACACACACACACACACACACACACATATACACACACACACACACACGCACACACACACACACACACACAGACAAAATTCCATTTATAAATAAGTTTAGATTTTTTTCTTTAAAAAGAGAAACCTATTTTTGTTGGAAGCGTTGAGATATCACCATTTACACTATTTACTTTCGACCTAATGTCCTCTTCTGTTTTGATATTTTTTGTTGTTATCAGAACGTTTAGGTTTCATTACACGAAATAAAAGAGACGAAGGTGGTCAAGCGTGACAGAAAGTCGGTAAGTAATAAGGAAAACTATGAAACGTGCTTTGACGAAATCCAGTTCAAGATTCAGGATTGTTCTACTGGTTTACCAAAATGGATTAAAAGCATTCGCTCCTAAATTGTGTAGCTTAGTAATTGTGATCCGGAAGAAGAAAGCAGATTAGCAATAACCTAACAATACTAAAAATGAAAAAGATAGGATATCCCTTGAAATGAGATATCTATCATTGAAGATCTATTCGCGTAGAAGAAATAAAAGTCTCAGTTCTAAGTTCCCTGAAGATAATGGCATTAACAGACAGCTGAAGAATAACCACAAAGATTAATATATTCGTTCGAACGTAAAAACAATTCCTGTGTTATGTTCAATATCTTAAAACCGGAGAAATAAAGAATTAGTAACGCAGAAAACACACGTGCATCTGTTTTTGTGAATATTTATATTTCTCTTAATATCTATCTATCTATCTATCTATCTATCTATCTATCTATCTATCTATCTATCTATCTATCTATCTGGGTTTCTTTTAATATCTATCTTTCTGTCTATCTAGGTTTGTTTTAATATCTATCTATCTATCTATCTATCTATCTATCTATCTATCTATCTATCTATCTATCTATCTAGGTTTCTTTTAATATCGATCTATCTGTCTATCTAGGTTTTTTTCTTTTAATATCTATCTATCTATCTATCTATCTATCTATCTATCTAGGTTTCTTTTAATATCTATCTATCTATCTGTCTATCTAGGTTTCTTTTAATATCTATCTATCTATCTGTCTATCTAGGCTTTTAATATCTATTTCTATATCTATCTATCTATCTATCTATCTATCTATCTATCTATCTATCTATCTATCTATGTAGGTTTCTTTTAATATCTATCTATCTATCTATCTATCTATCTATCTATCTATCTATCTAGGTTTCTTTTAATATCTATCTATCTATCTATCTATCTATCTATCTATCTATCTATCTATCTATCTATCAGGGAAGGAATCAAAGAGGAACTCATCTGAATCTCCCTAAATTTTCATTTTTCTTTCATTGATGCAACTTCAATATCGGCAATTATTAAATATTTATAAATTCATTTGATGCACATGTTATTGTGCAGTATTAACAAAAGAACCATTCTATTTTCATTTACAATTATTCACTTGACAATAAATACTAAAAATAGGATGAAATACATAATTTTTTCTAAACCCTGAGCTGGCCTAATAATTATTACCGGTAGTGTATATATATATATATATATATATATATATATATATAATCATTTTACCCCGAGCAAGGCGGAAATGCCACTGATGTGCCGGGGGCTACATAACTGTAAAAGATTAATTAGAAAAGAGTGAGGAGTACAAACTAGTTAGAAAGGAGCAATAGAAAGCTGAGAATGCAGGTGCGATGACAGATACATAGGTGGAGAGAAAGGGAAGGTTATACGGGGGTGGGGAGAGAGAGCTAGAGTCCAGTGGTTAGTAGATGAGTATTGACTTTGCATTTAAATTTCTGGGTGTTGTAGCCGTCAGGAAAGCAAGAATATGGAAGCGAGTTCCACAGGCGGGAAGTGCGAGAGAAGAAGCTGCAGGAATAGAATTGTCGTCTGCATTTGGCTAACCTGACTGTGAATGTGTGGGACCCAGTTGCCAGTCTGGTTGCACGAGTAAACACCTGTTGAGGAGGCATCAGTGACTTAAGATCGTCCGAGCAGAAGCTATGAAAGTATTTATAGAACAGACAAAGAGAGGCCACATTTCGACGGCGGGGAAGTGGCTGCCGTCAAGCCGCCAGATCAGTACCTATCACATTACAGACTCTCCTTTGGAGCCTGTCAAGAACACTGAGGAGAACGGCAGGGGCGCCTGACCATAAATGGCAGCAGTACTCCATGCACGGACGGATGGTTGACTTGTATATATGCAGGATGTATTCAGGTGGAAAAAACATCCTGGATCGACATAGTGACCCAACCTTCTTAGCAGTAGATTTTGCTATGGATTCAATATAGTGGTTCCATATATATATATATATATATATATATATATATATATATATATATATACTAGCATTATAGCCCGGCGTTGCTCGGGTGTAATGAAAGCTTTAAAACTAATCCATGGTCCTGGAGCTCAGACTCTTTGGACGTTGGCACGAAAGACTAAAAACAATAGTTGTTTCAATATAAAGCGAAACCGTAGACTGAAAGAAAAATGAATGGATGTAAGTCAAATTTTGATTTCCTGGTATCGATATCAAGTTTTTGCATTTTTGTAAGAACTGCAACCTTGAAACTTCTGAATATCGTTTCTTATGTCTTTGTCTGTGAGTGTATCAAATTTGATTAAAATCGGACCACTCCTTCTATAACCTGATTTTTTCGATTATCGATTTTCGATGTTTATCGGGGGGTACCACTCTACAAAACCAAGCTAAGAACACTCGCAGACGCTTATAGTACAACTGTGTAAATTTTCAAGAAAATTGGTTCAGCCGTTTCGGAGTCTATAGGTAACGGATATACACACACACAGACACAAACAGACACACACACACAGACAAAGTTCCATTTATAAAGAAGTTTATATATATATATATATATATATATATATATATATATATATAAGGGTATATATAATAAGTTGTCCAACAGATGCCGTTCCCAGATCTGAGTTCATGTCTTTTTCAGATGGTAACGTTTTAAATTTACTGTATGTCATTTCGACGAAGTGTAAACAACTTTCTTTTTCTTAGCGTTTAAACATCTCGGATATGCTGTCGAACAATGTGTATTTGCAGAGAATTTTACTGGAGTGCTTTATTGAAAAATAAATCTACTGCTGTAGCACACAGAATTCTAGCCGAGACTTACGGCGACCGCACTCTGTCAAAAACAGGATGCAGAGATTGGTTTAGAAGCTTCAAAAATAATGATTGATGTTTGTTTTTTTATGGCATATCAACCTCGGCGGGTCATTTATTGCGAACTAAATGTTATTTATTTATTGCTGGTAATACGATTTTCTTTTAACAATTTATTGTTGTTTTTATATAAGTTTTGTGTCTAGTCATACTTTTTTCTTTTCGAGTATCAAGATTCATTGAGATTTGTTGTTAAGAGCAGGGTCCCCAAGCCCTACTCTTGTTATTTAACCCATAACTGGAGAGGAGGGACATATTAATACCTTTCTCAAGGGTACCAGTGCTTAAGTGAATGCAGGGTATTCAACTGGAATTCGAACTTGGCTCACCGATTTCTCTTTCCGAGCCGATATCCACTGCACCACAACGCACATCCGTCACTAAACGCTTACAGTACCTGGCATTCCCAAGCGGTCACCCATCCAAGTACTGACCAGGTTCAACGTTGCTTAACTTCGGTGATCGAGCGAGAACCGGTGTATTTACCGTGATATGGCCGTAAGCCCCAAAACAATGATTTTGATGATGAAGATAAAGAAACGCTCTGGCATACCGAAATACTTTGAAGACGAAGAATTTTAAGCATTACTTTCATGAAGACTCATGTCAGGCGCAAGTTGAACTTGGCAGAATCATTAAGACTTGATCCCACAGCAGTTTCAAACCGTTTGAAAGCATTAGGAATGATGAAAAAGCAAGGATATTGGGTGCTGTACCAGTTGAACCCGAGAGACGTCGAACGTTATCTTGTCACGTGTGAACAGTTGGTTGAACGGTGAAAAAAAAAAAAATAGAAGGTATTTTGCATTCTATCGTGACCACCGATGAAAAGTGAATACACAACGATAACCCTAAGCGTGGAAGATTGTGAAATAAGCCCAGCCATACACAAACATGACTGGGCAGAAGATTTTCTATCCTGCTCTTTAAACTATATCTGAAGGGAGAAGAGACGGATTGTATTAATAAGTAGTAATAACTGGGGGATCAGTTTTGTATTGTTATTAAGTAATACACTGATCCCCCACTTTTTGTCTAGTAGAATCTATACTTATGTTTCCAACTATTATCTTCATTCAGTCAGTTAAGTGCCATACGTGATACACGCTTTGGGCGATCATGTCTCTTTCGAGACATGACTGACTGGGCAGAAGATTATCCCGCAGTAGGTTGACATTGCTTTCTGCGGTAAACTGATTATTAGCGAAGACTATAGAGCCCAATCTGTTCTATTACTTAACCCATAACTGGAGGGAAGAGACGGATTAATACCTTTCCCAAGGTATTTGTGCGTAAGTGAATGCAGCGAATTCAACTGGAATTCGAACTAGGCTCTCCGATTTCACGTTCTGAGTCGATATCCGCTGCACCACAACGCACATGTTTCGGAGCTTCTGCTCTGCATTTGGTGGGATCGCTTGGGTGTAGTTTATTATGAGTTACTCAAACCAACCGAAACCCTCACATAAGACAGCTATCGGCTGCAATTGATACGTTTTAGTCTAGAATTGAAGAAAGAAACTGCTGCTATATTATCAGAGATACAGCAAAATGTTTTTACAACATGACAACGCTAGTCTACATGTTGCGAAATGGGTGAAAACCTACTTGGAAATGCTAAAATGGGAATATTTACCCAACCCTCCGTATTCAACAGACATTGCTTCGCCCAGTTATCACTTGTTCCGATCGATGGCACATAACCTGGCTGTACAACACTTTCATTCTCAAAATGTGTCGACTCGGGGTTATCTTCAAAGGATGTGTCGTTTGTTTTGACGTGGAATATCAAATACTGCTAGAAAGATGGGAAAAATAGTGGCTAGCGATGGACAATACTTTCAGTGACATGTTTCTTTCTAACTTTTGTAAATAAAACATTACTTTTCATGGAAAATCAGCGAGAACTTATTCAAGGCTCTAAGTTATATATATATATATTAGTCACCCACATACAAGCCCGTTTCGCTGTATCACAGATCATCAGTGTGGCTAGACATATCCACTTGCTTCTGGCCGGGATCGAAACTCAACCGATTTTGTGTCAGTCGGAGTCTTTACTCCCTAAGCCATTGTCGTATAGCGTCAGAGAAGGGAAATTTTAACGTCTTGTATATAAGCAGTGTATACAGACGCCAGTCACCGAGAGAACTCAATTCATTTCTGAAGAGTCACGCATTATAGCCGAAGTGGGACTGTTTTTAAAATTTTCTTCTCCAGAGAGCTCAATCGTAATGAGAGCATATTGCCCTCTGCGCATCAGTGGTGGTACCGCCTTGCTTGGGCTGAAACGATTAAAATAAATAAATTTTAATCGTTTCAGCCCAAGCAAGGCGGTACCATCACTGATGCGCAGAGGGCAACATAAGAGAGTAAAATTTTATGCAGAAGGAGAGTGAAGAGAAGAACGAACCAGTTCTAGGGGGTGTTAGAGAAAGAGCAACAGAAGGGTGTGAACACAGGAGTGAGGACAGTTGCAAAGGTAGAGAGAACGAAAAAGAACAAGATACACGTGGTGATGTAGAGATGGGAATTGACATTGCATTTAAATTCCTAGAGGTTGTAGCTATCAGGAATGCAAGTATATGGAAGGGAGTTCCGCGGGCGGGAAGTGCGAGAAGAGAAGCTGTAGAGAAGAAGTGTTGCCTGCATTTGGTAGGTTTAACTGTAAAAGGGTGGGGCCTTGTTGCCAGTCTGGTTGCTCGAGTAAAATTCTCGTGGAGGGGGCACCAGTGACTTACGTTCTTCGGAGCAGAAGCCGTGAAAATATTTGTATAAGAGTAGACAGATAGGATTAAAATAAAAGAAAAAAATCCTCACCAGATTAAGATGGAAGGCACTATTTTCTTTACAAAAATACCTAAGTGACAAAGAAAATTTAGAAAACTTCAAATTCTTATTTAAAACTAAGCGGTACACATCTGCAGTTGACGAAATAGCCAGCTTTGAAAAAGATATGATTGGTCTAATGGAGAAAACCAAGTTTAAAAAGTAAATAATAATTTTGCTAAATATCGAAGTAAAAAGAATAAAAAGCCCACTAATTATCTTGAAATTTCAAAATTTTAATTTTTTCTCTCAAACATAGTACATCTGTCTTATAAGCTATTAGAGGTCCTAGCCTTGCCTATGAGCTTACATTTTATATGTGGATTTAATTCACAGTATTTTCGAGAAAGGGCTGTTTGGTACCTTAAACTAGGGTAGGTGAAGGAGTGTCTGTGGGTATAAAGCCGTTGCTTCCAAATACCCGCCGAAATTCCGATATAAACATTACCTTTCTCCGAAATTTTCTTTAGGGTAGATTGTGACTTGATAGATTACTTTTGCCAATGTGTGTGTGTAGGAGTAAATTTGATTAGCACATATCTGTGTGTGTGTGTGTCGGCTTCTTTCTGTGAATGCTACCAAAATGCCTTGTTTTCTCTCATGGTGGTGTCGATGTGTCATGTAATTTCCTGTCTAAGCCTCCGTGTCTTAAGTTTTCGGTTTCACCGTTTGAAACCTCCATATTCATAACGCTGTCCTTCTGTTCAGCCTTCTGAGACGTATGATCGGTTCACACGACATATCTCAATTTACACGGACTCTTTGTGTAATGGACAATATCTTATTTCCGGTCAATATCCGTATTTGTTTTGTGTTTATCGTAGTTGTCTCCCTTGGATTGGCAAGTTCGTCATTGTTTACCCCAAACCCCTTTTTAAAATTGTACATACAAGAAATAAATATTATTTACAATATG
This sequence comes from Ascarosepion bandense, assembly GCA_037127315.1. NCBI lineage: Eukaryota > Metazoa > Mollusca > Cephalopoda > Sepiida > Sepiidae > Ascarosepion > Ascarosepion bandense. The sequence continues at coordinate 1,280,831 of JBBBDQ010000463.1, forward strand.
ATTTTCTTTTCGTCTATTGCAATCCGTTATATATATTAACATGATTTACATTTTCTTTCGTGATGTGACAATTTTAAAACTTTTTCTTAAAATCGAATTCACTCTGAACAATGCAGTAAAGCCATTAAAAACACAAGGAATTGTGAAAAAATGAGAATACAGAAATATTACTGAGGAGCAAGAACAATACCAGAGTAATCAAGAAGACATTAGATAACGACTGACATTGGATTTAATTTTTTGAAAATCATACTTGACCGGAAGGCAAGAAGCCAAATAAAAACAGAAGCATTATTGAGGAACGAGAACAATTGAAAAGTAATCAAGAAGACAGTAGATAACGATTGACATTGCATTTACTTTTTTGAAAATCAAACTTGACCGGAAGGCAAGAAGTCAAATAAAAACAGAAGCATTATTGAGGAACGAGAACAATTGAAAAGTAATCAATAAGACAGTAGATAACGATTGACATTGCATTTAATCTTTTAAAAATCAAACTTGACCGGAAGGAAAGAAGCCAAATAAAAACAGAAGCATTATTGAGGAATGAGAACAATTGAAAAGTAATCAAGAAGACAGTAAATAACGATTGACATTGCATTTAGATTTTTGATTCTTTTAAAAGTGTTTTCGGATACAAATCTGTGTAAATATGGGCTTTTGAGAATAATGTAAATACTTTGGATACGACCTCATCTCAGAAATATAGACAAGTAAGACACAAGTAATGTGATATGGGCGTTCGGTAGAAGAAGGTAGACTTTTTAGCGTGTATATTATAATAATACACAAGTAATAAGGACGTGCGTTGTGGTGCAGTGGATATCGACTCAGAACGACAAATCGGGGTGCCGTGTTCGAATTTCAGGTGATTTCCGTGCATTCACTTAAACACTGGTAACCTTGGGAAAGGTATTAATCCGCCCCTTCCTTTCAGTTATGGGTTAAATAACAAAGGAAGGACTTGGGGTCCCTGTCCTTAAAAACAAATCCCAATGAATCTTGATACTCGAAAAGAAAAAATTATTACTAGCCAAAAAACTTGTTGAAAAATTGTTGAAAAGAAAAAGGTATTACCGGCAATAAATAAATAAAATATAGTAAGCAATAAATGACCCGCCGAGGTGTTGATATGCCACAAAAACAAAACAATCAACCAACTACTGATGGTGATGCTATGTCACCATTTATCTTCTCAGACTCAACACTGTTGCCCTGGGTCAAGAGGGTGGCTGCTGTAAGATTCTATGTGTATCAACAGGACTCTGCTCTTTGCCACACAACCAGTGATGGCTGTCTGACAATTTCTGCGATCACATAACTCCCCAGAACTTACGAACTTACGAACTGCGTTTGCTATTTTTGGTAACATTTTTTAGGTCTTTAGGAATTTCATCAGTGTAAAGTCTTTTGCACAATAAAAACGGAGGCTTATGACGGTTTGCCTGAAATAGGCCTAAACTTCCGATTTAACATGAAATAACGCGTCAGCCTTAATTTTTCTTATATTTGCTCTATATGTATTTATATACATATATATTTAGAGCTCTCTTAGAGCGTTATTCTACCACTGTATGTACAAGATACTCCTTTGAATTCTTCTATATCTACAACGCATGCTGATATATATATATATATATATTCATCAAGCACTTTTTATAAAAAAAAGTAAATACCAGAGAACTCAAAATCGTAAAACCTTGAGTTCACATTACCTTAATGAATATATATATATATATATATATATATATATATATATATATTAATGCAGGTTTCATTGAATAATATAGACAAGTTCTGTCTATTAAGTTTGTGTAGGATCCGTTCATACCGTCTGATATACTTGATGGTGATGTCGTTGAAAGACAACAAAAAATCACAGTAATTGTTGATTTTTTTATCAGGTCTAAGCTTTCGGCTCGCATAAGCCATTATCAAAGAGTAAATATTAACACACAGTAAACATAGAACATTTAAGCTATTAACAATAAAGAGAATTAAATTGAAAATATAAGTCCATCCCTACCGTGGTGGATGGCCGAAGACAGTGACAAAATAGTGGCGTTGTGGTCCCTGGTCTGACTACAGACATTTGAGTACGTTATTGGAAATATCAAAATTGATTGTATTCAAACCAGGTTTAAATTGTTTAATGTAGCTTGCTTCGAAGATTTTTAGTTTCTGTTTGTTATTTTCTTGTTTAAGTATGTACGTGTTATCTACGAGCGTTTTTCTCAGAAGTGTGCGTTGATAACCGTGTTGTTTTAAATGACGGAATATATTTGAATTTTCATTTAAGTGCAACGTCAGACGCCGTGAGAGCGAATTTGTGGTGTGGCCAATGTAGATATTATTGAGGTTGTTAGAGATACATTCTCTAAATGGACATATGAATTTATATACTACATTGGATTTTTGCAAATCACTAACGGTGGGGGAAGAGTCGTTGCGGAGAAATGAATTAGATGTAGTGGATTTAGTGTAATATATAATAAACTTAATTCTTTTGTTAGAGTCTGTCGGAGAAATATTCTTATTTATGAGTTTTTTTAGGATGTTTTCATCTAGTTGGTAGTTGGAGTGCATCTGGCTACGGTATACAAGAGTGATATGTTTAGGATTGGTTGGGTTAGTATCATGTGTTGTTTTTTCCATGTTAAGCTTTTTAAGAAAACAACGTATTTGTTCATCAACTATGTAGTTGGGAAAATTATTATTGATGAGTGTTTGTTTTATGTTTTTTAGTTCACTGTAGAAGATCTGATTTGTAGATGAATTGACTTTTGCACGATATAATAGATTTTTTATAATGGCTATTTTGTACGAGTGGGGGCATTCACTAATATAATTGAGTGTGGAGGGATTTTTATTAGTGGGTTTTTGATACGGTGAGATAGTCAATTTATTGTTGTCAGTGTTAATTAATATATCAAGAAAAGGAATTTTGTTATCATTGCTAAGTACACTAGTGAATTTTAAAACTGAGTTATTTTGAAACTGTTTTTGAAGTTGTAAGATTTCGTCGGTATTTTTAATTAATAGTAGGATATCATCAACATATCTTAGATATATTGATGGTTTTTTAAATTTTGCAAAGGTAGTATTTTCAAGGTTAGACATGTAGAAATTACTAAAAGTCGGACCAAGCACTGAACCCATGGAGACTCCGTCACGTTGTATATATATATAGCGTTGTTTGGATCAACAAAAGGCACTTCAGTAGTACAAGCTAATAGAATTTTTCTTAAGATGTTGTGATTAATTTTGAGTGGGGTAATGAAGAATTACTGAAAACATTTCTTATAATTATATCAATAGTTTCACTGACGGGTACATTACTAAAAAGGTTTTCTACATCAAGTGAAGCTATGATTTCATTGTTAGGTTTTAGTGATTTACGTACTCAAATGCCTGTAATCAGATCAGGGACCACAACGCCACTATTTTGTCACTGTCTTCGGCCATCCGCCACGAATACGTTTTTTTTTTTTTTTTAATCATATCACCCCGAGCAAGGCGGTAATGCCACTGAAGCGCAGGGGGCTACGTAGGAATGAAAAGATTGGAAAAGAGAAAGCCGGAAACCACATCCTAAACAAGGAACAAGGGATGAGCCTCTTCACCTGTTCAATACTGCTGACATATCTGATCCGGTGTTCCTGCTATCCACCGAGAGGTCCTTGACAAAATCCAACGAAGAATCTGCAATGTAATCGATCCCGACTTGGCATCTCGGATACAGTCACTTTCTTACCGGCGCAGTGTGGCTTCCCTGTGTTGCTTCTACAAGCACTTTTGCGGCTTCTGCCTCCGATGAACTTAGCTCACTGGTGGCCCCTATATACAAATTTACAACAAGATTAGCAAATAGGTCTCACCCTTTTACTCTGAAACCAATAAAATGTTAACGGAAATTCTACTCCAGTAGCTTCTTTTCTCGCACTTCCCACCTGTGGAATTTCTTTCCAGTTCTTTGCTTCCCCGACAGCTACAATCTCCAAGAATTTAGATGTAAAGTCAATAGTCATCTATTATCTCACTGATTTGCATCCTCTCTCTCATGCTCCATCCTCCGTCCACTCCACTCTCATCACATCAGTATTCTCATCCTTCTCTTACCCACCTTCTGACACCCCCTATAATCTGTCACTCTTTCTCATAACTTTCCTCCTATGTAACCCCCTGCAAAACAGTAGCAGTAAAATGCCTTGCTTGGGGCGATATGATTTTGAAAAAAAAATTCTTTACTATTATAATGTGGGTATAAAGTGGGTGATCAATTCTACATTACAATCAATATATAAACTGATCCCTCACTTTATGGCTACAGTCATCCTTCTCTTACCCGCTTCCTGACACCTATATAACCTGTCACTCTTTCTCATAACTTTCCTCCTATGTAACCCCCTGAAAAACAGAAGCAGTAAAATGCCTTGCTTGGGGCAATATGATCATGAAAAAAAAAATTCTATACTATTACAATGTGGATATAAAGTGGGTGATCAATTCTACATTACAATCAATATATAAACTGATCCCTCACTTTATGACCACATTCTTCCTTCTCTTACCCACTTCCTGACACCTTCTATATAACCTGTCACTCTTTCTTATAACTTTCCTCCTATGTAACCCCCTGCAAAACAGTAGCAGTAAAATGCCTTGCTTGGGGCTATAAGATTATAAAAAAACTTGTTAGTTGTACAAAAACATATAAGGGCACAGAATACAGTAAGTTTGATACTTACAGGCATTTTCAAGATGGAAAATTAAAAATAAAACAACGAAAAATGACCGACCGGTTTCTCTCCCAAACCTCATCAGGGTCAACTGGGACTTTATTTAATCTTTTTTAAAATATTTAAAAAATGAGATGAAAGATTCTGCAAAAGGGAGAGATAAAAAAAGGGGGAGGGGCAAGCACTAGATAGTAATAATCAGCAGTTCAAGTAGACAGTCTCTCTGTTTACAGAGAGACGGCTTAATATATATATATATAGCTCTAAGGTAGAATCGCTGACTGATGTCAATTCAGTCGGGTTTCAATCCTGGCTAAAAGCAATCGGATGTCTAACCGTACTGATGAGCTGTCATAAAGCGAAACAGATCTGTCTGCGGATGACTATTCTACGCTCTCACACCCTGATTGACCACTCTGGAAGAATGGTAGACTTTGAAAAAACAGTAGCTACTCTAGCATCTACGCATCGTTCATTCCGTAATGAACTGGCGTATGTTTACATGGTATATCACACGCTAAAAGTCTGCCATCTTCTACCGAGCGCCCATAGCTCAGAGGTAGAATCTCCGACTGATATCAATTCGGTCGTGTTTCAATCCTGGCTAGAAGCAATCGGATGTCTAACCGCACTGACGAATTGTGATGAAACAGATCTGTCTGCGGATGACTATATATATATATATATATATATATATATATATATATATATATATATATATATATATATTAAAATTACCGAAGACTAGCGCGTTAATCCTTTGAGGCGTATTTATTTTTCTACAGTCTCAGCTTTATTGGATTAATAGATAAGTCCAAAATGCGTGGCCTATTTTGCTTGTGTTTCGATGTTAGGTTTGATCATTTTCAGATAAAATATATGAACTTTCAAACCTAAAGGAAAAAGAGAAATACTAGTCTGGTGACTTTGCATAAGATTCATTATTTCTTTTCCTGAAAGAGTTTTAATTAACCAATATGACAAAGAAGTTTTCTGAGAACAGTATTAATTAACAAATTGAATAAAGAGTTTAATTAACTTTAAAATGATTTTGATCGGCGTGTGAAAGTTTTTGACAAAAAGGTTTATTTTACTGACATCAGGATTTGACAAAGTTGTGTTTGTTATCACGTTTTGCAAAGAATCGTTTCGTTGACAAATATCAACTTTGTTAATTCAGTCCGCTGTACAAGAAATATTTTTCAAATTCATGACTTCGGCAATGTAACTAGAATTAATATTTTCAGAAAAAAAATATTATCCATTTGTGTTCATTAGCCAGATTAATCTTAGTCGTGTATTCAAAACGATCTTGAATTAACTTTTAAAAAATTAAAAAACAATGATGTCAGTGGAATATTAATTTAATTTTCTTCTGAACAACAAAAAAGAAAAAAAAACTGAATGATGAAAAAACAAAAAGAGATGTAACAAATGGCAAAAAGCGGCTTAGCAGAAACGAACTTCGAAATAAAAAAAATATTACTATCGATTAAGCCCCGCTGATCAATAAGATGTATGTTTTTTCATTTTCTGAATTTGCAGAGCAAAGGTTCAGTTGGCTATTTAAATTCATTTAAAATTGACCTCCATCTAGGTAAGCCGAAAATATGAAAAATAAGTAAAAGATATAATAATAATAATAATAATAATAATAATAATAATAATAGGGATATTTCAAGGTGATTCTTTGTCTCCCTTACTATTCTGCATATCATCCATAGCACTAACCAGTCAACTTAATAAGACGGAATGTGGTTATAAAATAGGCCAAAAGAAAATAAGCCATCTATTTTACATGGATGACTTAAAGTTATATGCTAAGAATGATAATGGGCAGGAAGGTCTTCTGCAAACTGTAAAATGCTTCAGCGAAGACATTGGAATGAAATTCAATTTGAATAAATGTGCTAAAGCTACAGTTTTACGTGGATCACTACAAGAAACATCCTCAATTAGCTTAGACCCTGCTGTAACAATAAAAGAATTAAAGCCAGAAGGAGCTTATAAATACTTAGGTGTAAATGAAAGTGAAAAAATTCACCATAAAAAATGAAAGAAATAGTGCGGAAAGAGTACTATAGAAGGTTACAACTGATATTAAAAACTGAATTGAATTCTGAGAACAGAATTATGGCCATTAATAGCCTTGCAATCCCAGTTGTCCAATATAGTTTCAACATCTTAAACCGGACTCTAAACGACATCAGACGAATGGATTCTAAAACAAGAAAGCTTCTTTCTAAGCATAAGATGCATCATCCAAAGGCTGATGTAGACCGTCTATACATACCCCGTAAAGAAGGTGGAAGAGGTCTTATTCAGCTAGAATTGTCATACAAGAATATAAAAATCGTCACGATAGAGTGGGGCAATATTTACATTGGACAATGTGCAAACACTATGGAACATCAGTAAACAAACACTGGTATGAACATCACCCAGCACCGGTTACAGAAATAGAAGATGTCACCATTCTATAGGATTACACCATCTACACAGACAGAAAATTGAAGCAAATAGGCCGGACATTATTGTTAAAAACTAAAAAGAAAAAACTTAATTGATATGGCTTGTCCAGCGGATTGTAACATAGCAACATAGGAATAAAAAAAAAACTGTCAAAATATAAAGACCTGGAAATTGAAATAGAAAAAATGTGGAAATTGAAAACAAGCGTTGTGCCAGTGATAGTAGGTGCACTTGGAATGATAAGAAATGGAACAAAACAACACATTGAAAGAATCCCTGGAAACCCCAGCGTAAGAGATATGCAAAAAATTGTCTTATTAAGTACAGCCCACACACTAAGGAAAACTTTGTGTATGTAACGCTAGGGATGATAGGGAAGATAGAAAAACATGAAATGGAGCCATAACAACACGGCACGACCTGCCTTAGGTCTTCCCGCAAACTTGGTTGGTAGTGCGACCATAGCAGAAGTCGAAATATGATGAAAAATGAAATAATAATAATAATAATAGATGACCAATAGAATTACATCTCTTCTACCCAAGAATAGTGACACAAACAACCCGAAAAACTACAGATTAGTTACATGCCTTCCGACGGCATACAAATTATTAACATTAATACGGTAATTGAGACTCGCAATAGTCGTACGGTAGCAGTCTTTGCTATCTCTGCCTATCGCTCTCCGCTGATCTGCATATGTCGATCTCCCGTGGATCTCTCACTCTGATCTGCCACCTCTTGTGAGGGGAAGTATATGTAGTTGTAGAAAGAGTCCAATCTGTTGTAATGGGTGATGCCACCATGACGCTCCCCTCCCAAGAGTTTTTCTCTTCGGAGGGAGCTTTAATATTTCTTTCTTTTATGATTTATCATCAACGGATCGGTGAACTTCCTTTTCTTAACGGGATTTTCTCATGACCGGCAGTGTTTAAGGTCTTTGTAACTTGAATGTATCAAAGATCATGTCCATAGTTTCTTCTTCTTGCGGTGACGTGTTGGTTTCTTTCAACCGCCTTTTCCTTATTTGATTTATGTGCCTTCTGTGTGTGTATTCTGGTTCTTGAATCATGTATAGCATATTTCCGAGTCTATTAGTTATTGCACCGGTTTCCGAGTAGGACGTGTTGTTTTTAAACGTTTTATAATATACTCGTTCTCTTGGTCTAAAAGTACTCTTTGGTATATATGACGTTGACTTTTTTTTTGTTTTGCTTAGGCAGTACTTTGTCGAATACAGATTTTATTTTCCTCGCAAACATCACCTCTGCCGGTGACAGTCCTGATGGTGTATTGTTATTTGGGGTAATTCTATACACCTGAAGAAACTGTTGCAGTGCATTCTCTGTTGGTATCCCGTATACCTTTTTTAAAGCTCTTTTTAGGGTGTCAACAAAAATCTCAGCTTGACCATTCGAACGTGGGTGATACGGTTGAGTTTTTATGTAGTTAACTTGGAACATCTCACAGACCTCCTAGAAGTCTGTGGATGTGAATTGTGTTCGTTGTCTGTTATCAGACAATCCACTACCCCGAACCTTGCAAACAGTCCATGTTAATAGTGTTTTCTGCCGTTGGATTCTTGTAGCGAAAAACTTCCGGCCACTTGCTGTAGCTGTCTACTGTAATAAAATAATAAAATCCGTCTATAGGTCCCGCATAATCTGCGTGGATCCTCGACCATGGTCGATCCGTTTTCGGCCAAGGTTTGCGTATCATTGGTGTGCCCTGGCGGCTAAAGCGCAACCCTTACATGTTTCTACCATTAGCATGATGTCTTCATCCATGTTATTCTAATAAACTTAGCTTCTCATTAAAGCTTTCATACGATTTTTTTCTAGGATGTCCCATATGGAAATCCTTTAGTATTCTATTCTGCAGTGTCTTGGGTATTACGACATTTGTGTTGTACATTAATACATTGTCGCAATGCAAAAAACTGTCGAAGAGGCTTTTGTCCCTTGTATTTTTTTCTCTCGTATTTTTAATGAAGTCGTCCCTTTCTGCCTCTTTCCTAATTTCTAATAACGTCACTGGCAGCTCGCGTACTGTTTCCTAGTGCTGTTCTCATTTCGCCTTCTGATTGTAGTGCGGCTATTACTGAATCTCCCAGAGATTCATTATTCTTTAGCATTAATCTTGATAACCCATCTGCGTGTCCAATCTTGCTGGAAGGCAGATATTCCAATTTGAAGTCGTAATTAAGTAATATGGTTCCATATCGTAATAGTCTGTTTGCTGTGTATGTTGATAAGCCTTTCTTCGAACCGAAGATTGTTAACAACGGTTTATGATCAGTCTGCAGAGTGAAATGTCTTCTATAAATGTAATTTCTATAATATTTCTATAATATTTCTATAAAATTTCTATAAATGTACCTGTGAAATCTTGTTACAGCAAATATGATCCCTAGAGCCTCTTTCTCGATATGTGAATGGTTGTTTCTGTTGATAACAGTGTTCTATTATTATTGTGTAATAGACAAGCACCTACGCCATATGAGCTCGCATCACTCACTATTATCAGTTCTAAATTTGAATCGTAGTGTGTCAAAAACAAGTCTGACGTTAATACTTTAATAATTTATTCATACGTTTCTTGTCATTGTGTTGTCTAACTCCATTCTTTTTCTTTTTTGAGGAATTCATTTAATGGAGCACTCAGTTTATGCATATTGGCAATGAATTCCTGGTAACAATTTACCAATCCCAGGAAACTTTGTAGTTCCGCGATATTTTTTCGGTGCCGGTATATCTTTGATTGCTGCTGCTCTTCCCGGACCCGGCCTTCTTCCATACTTGTTTATTATGTGCCCTAAGTATTTAATTTCTTTTAGGAAAAAGTGGCATTGTTGTTCTTTAATTTTGAATCTATAGCTTTGGATTCGCAAAAATATTTCTTGAATGTGTTTCGCACTTCCTTATTTTCATCAACGACCTCCAAGATGAGATCAAGTCCCAAGTAGGCATCTACGCAGATGAAACTACAATATACTCCCGCTCCAGTAAGAAACCTGTCGTGGCGGACAGACATAATCTCGCTGCTGACCTTGAGCGGGATCTACACTCTGTGGTGAACTGGGGCAAGAAGTGGCTTGTCAACCTCAATTCATCTAAGACCAAGCTGTTGTCTGTCAACTATTACAGGCAACCTCTCCTGCCTCCCATAAGCATGGACCAAGTGATTCTCCCTGAGAGTAATACACTACGCCTCCTCGGACTTACCCAGTCCTCAGACCTCAAATGGAACCACTATATTGAATCCATAGCAAAATCTACTGCTAAGAAGGTTGGGTCACTATGTCGATCCAGGATGTTTTTTCCACCTGAATCCATCCTGCATATACACAAGTCAACCATCCGTCCGTGCATGGAGTACTGCTACCATTTATGGTCAGGTGCCCCTGCCATTCTCCTCAGTGTTCTTGACAAGCTCCAAAGGAGAGTCTGTAATGTGATAGGTACTGATCTGGCTACTCGACTGCAGCCACTTCCCCATCGTCGAAATGTGGCCTCCCTTTGTCTGTTCTATAAATACTTTCATGGCTTCTGCTCGGACGAGCTTAAGTCACTGATGCCTCCTCAACAGGTGTTTACTCGTGCAACCAGACTGGCAACTGGGTCCCACCCATTCACAGTCAGGTTAGCCAAATGCAGACGACAATTCTATTCCTGCAGCTTCTTCTCTCGCACTTCCCGCCTGTGGAACTCACTCCCGTATTCTTGCTTTCTTGACGGCTACAACCTCCAGAAATTTAAATGCAAAGTCAATACTCATCTACTAACCACTGGACTCTAGCTCTCTCCCCTCCTCTGTATAACCTTCCCTTTCTCTCCACCTATGTATCTGTCATCGCACCTGCTTTCTATTGTTCCTTTCTAACTAGTTTGTACTCCTCACTCTTTTCTAATAAATCTTTTTACATTTATGTAACCCCCTGCACATCAGTGGCGTTTCCGCCTTGCTCGGGGTGAAATGATTAAAAAAAAAAATGTTATTCGGCGCTGTCGCTCTTTATTACAATGTTGTCCAGATATTCTATGGCGAATTCTAATCCAGCTAAGATATATTCATTGATTGTTGGAAAATTACTGGTGCTACTTTAATTCCAAAAGCAAGTCTTTGAAATCTATACAATCCCTTGTTTGTGTTGATGCACAGTAGCTTAGAGGTTTCCTCATCCACTGGTACCTGTAAATAGGCTCTTAGATCAATTTTTGAGAAATATTTGCCACCGTTTAATCTTGTGAACACTTCCTCTGGGCTGGGAAGCGGGTAGTGGTAATCCTTTTTTGCGTTGTTAAGACCTGTTGAAAATTACGCGCAAACATAAATTTCGCCTGATTTTTTCTTAACATAGACGGTCGGTGCAGCCCACTGGCTGAATTCTACTTTCGTTAGTATCCCTGTTTCTACAAGCCTATCCAGTCCCTTATCAATTTTTCCTATTGATGCAAAGGGAACATTTCTTTTCTTTTAAAATATTGGTTGTGCACCATCTTTGAGTTCTAATTTTGCTGCTACCTTTTTACATCTACCCAATCCTGGTGAAAATACGTCGGGGAATTTTCTTCTATTTTTTTTCTTTTGATTTCTCTGCTTCTGTAGGTTTATTTTCTACTTTCTGACAGAAAGTATTAATAGGCAAGTGTTGGGGATCGCCCCTTTGTACATAAGAATGGACTCGCCTGATGTGAACATATAATCCAGCCGATAGAAAGAATGGCAGTAGTTGTAAGTTGTAGAGTTGTGAAGAGTTGCTTAGTTGGTCAGTAAGTTGGTGCAGAGTGAGTTGGAGTTGTTTGGATATAGACTCATTACCCGGACATATTATTTTACTTCAAGACTGTATATATTTAGTTCTACTAATAGTATTCCAGGATGTGCGTTGTAGTACAGTGGATATCGGCTCGGAACGAGAAACCGGGAAGCCGAGTTAGAATTCCAGTTGAATCCATTGTATTCACTTACGCGCAAATATCCTTGGGAAAGGTATTAATCCGTCTCTTCCTTCAATATTAACTGACGTATAGGCGATTACATATTGCATTGCAGTTCAGCACTATTTATCTGTATTTCTAACGGACTTTTTCTATCTCTTATTACTTTACGTAGTTTATGAAAGCCGTATTTTGCTAAACGGATGTACGTTGTGGTGCATTGGATATCGGCTCGGAACGAGAAATCGGGGAGCCGAGTTCGAATTCCAGCCGAATTCATTGTATTCACTTACGCGCAAATACCCTTGGGAAAGGTATTAATCCGTCTCTTCCTTCCAGTTATGGGTTAAATAGCAGGACAGATTGGGTTCTATAGCCTTGGTCGGCAACCAATCTACCGCAGAAAGCAATGGCAACCTACTGCGGGATAATCTTCTGTCCAGTCAGTCATGTCTCTTTCGAGACATGATCGCCCAAGCGTGTATCACGTATGGCACTTAACTGACTGAATAGTATTCCCGAATTGACTAACCCATGTTCCAGTTTGTATATCTTGTTCAATATAACTTACATTTTCTATCGCCATATCTGTTTTTGTTATTTATTATTTTGTGTGGTTTCTCACCGGGAATCCACAACACTATCTCTGTCAGAATATATTAAATATTTATGTTCGTGTGATCTTAATAGCACAATTCGTTCAACAGTTACGTCTGTTGCCTGGAGATCCGTGTTCGACTCATTGTTTGAATACAGACTCATTACTCGGACATAGAAGACTGTATATATTGATTTCTACTAATAGTATTCCTGAATTGGTTAAACTGTGTTGCAGTTTGTATATCTTGTTCAATATATCTTACATTTTCTATCTCCATGTCTGTTTTTGTTATTTATTATTTTCTGAGGTTTCTCACCCGGAATCCACAACAAATTGGCGACGAGGATCTCGAAATTCACAGACACGGAATCACCAACAACAAATTGGCGACGAGGATCTCGAAACTCACAGACACGGAATCACCAACAACAAATTGGCGACGAGGATCTCGAAACTCACAGACACGGAATCGCCAACAACAAATTGGCGACTAGGATCTCGAAACTCACATACACGGAATCACCAACAACAAATTGGCGACGAGGATTTAGAAACTCACATACACTTAATCGCCAACAACAAATTGGCGACGAGGATCTCGAAACTCACATACACGGAATCGCTAACAACAAATTGGCGACGAGGATCTCGAAACTCACAGACACGGAATCGCCAACAACAAATTGGCGACGAGGATCTAGAAACTCACAGACACGGAATCACCAACAACAAATTGGCGACGAGGATCTCGAAACTCACATACACGGAATCGCCAACAACAAATTGGCGACGAGGATCTAGAAACTCACATACATGGAATCGCCAACAACAAATTGGCGACGAGGATCTCGAAACTCACAGACACGGAATCGCCAACAACAAATTGGCGACGAGGATCTAGAAACTCACAGACACGGAATCGCCAACTACAAATTGGCGACGAGGATCTCGAAACTCACATACACGGAATCACCAACAACAAATTGGCGACGAGGATCTCGAAACTCACATACACGGAATCGCCCACAACAAATTGGCGACGAGGATCTCGAAACTCACAGACACGGAATCGCCAACAACAAATTGGCAACAAAGAATCAAACAAATTCACGGTTATATTAAATTAATTTAAAAGTTTTTTATTTTTTTTATTTTAGAAAACTGAAAAATGTCTTCTAGTTTTGTATTAAAAAATATTTTGCCGAGAATAAATTTTTCCTATAAAAATGTGTTATGGTAAAATTTTTTCCTCAAAAAACAACGCAGTCAACGACAGGACCAACTTTTATATCATAAAAACATACGACTAATAATTGTAGTCCTCTAAAATTGTTACTGGTCCTATCTCTGTAATCGGGTCTGAGTGGTGTTCATAACAGTTTTTTTGTAGCTTCCTTCCCGAAAAATTTGAAACTTTTACAAGACTAAAACTTGAAGAATCTGGTTTGAACATCACCCAGAACCTGTTACATAGATAGGACCTGTAACAATTGTATGGGACTATACAATACAGAACACACAAATTTAATCACCCAGACATCGGGACCAGAGATAAAAAAAAACAGAATGTGATTTCTTAATGACATGGCAGCTCTTAAAAAAAAAAATAACAAAATACAAGGATCTTGAGTTTGAGTTTTGTTTAACGGCATATCAACACCTCTGTGGGTTATTTAATGCCAAAAAGGTGGGGGTTCAAGGTATTTTTAAAATGTTCGGTTATAGCGAGAAAGTTGATTTACTCAGGTTTTAATGAAAATTTTTGATTTTATTCTTTTTTATTTTAGAAAACTGAAAATGTCTTCTAGTTTTGTATTCAAAAATGTTTTGCAGAAAATAATTTTTTTCTTCAAAAATGTATTGTTGGTAATATTTTTCCTTCAAAAATGTATATTTTTCTATAAATGTCTATTTTTATGTATATATTTCTATAAAAGTGTATTTTTATACTTTCATAGTGTTTTGAACCCCCGTTTGTGGCTAACTATTTACCCATAGCTGGGACCCTAACAGGTGCTACTACTCTGGATCTGGATGAACCTGAGAACAATAGCAATTAAGAGGTGGTCCCATGCTCTTCATAACCTCCCAATCAGAGGCCTTGCTGCCGGATGCAGTTTACCGTCATACTCAGGACCAATGCGAGCGGATAGTAGGAGGATTCAAGTAATTGCTTTAGCGGTACAGGGATCATATTTTCTAGCTATGGATTGTATGTATGGATACCAGATGTCTAGCTATATTAGTAGGTACTTGGATATTGATAGTCCAATATTTTAAGTTTACAGTAAATAAGGATTTACATACCTGTTACATATTCAGTTTCTTCAAGTATTTGATGTATACTGGAACTAAATATCGCATAACTTTGCTCTGAAAAAAATTAAAAAGATGTGGAAAGATAAAATGAAAAGGAAAAAAAAGGACACGTGGCCCAGTGGATATAGACGATGGTTAGTTTCTGACTTGATTCTTAGAGTTGTGAGTTCAATACCAAGCTACAGCGGTGGTGAACAAGTAACTTGCAGGGTTAGAGGGAGATAACTCATGACTTCCAATCTAAACTTTATGCAAGTTGTACAAATGGCAACAAAGATGAGGACAATAGTCTGAATAATGTAAATCCTGTAAATACTACCTCATATCAGAAATATAGACAAATAGAATGATCTATTATTAAACGTCGTACAAATGGCAACAAAGATGAGGACAATAGTCCGAATAATGTAAATCCTGTAAATACTACCTCATATCAGAAATATAGACAAATAGAATGATCTATTATTAAACGTCGTACAAATGGCAACAAAGATGAGGACAATAGTCCGAATAATGTAAATCCTGTAAATACTACCTCATATCAGAAATATAGACAAATAGAATGATCTATTATTAAACGTCGTACAAATGGCAACAAAGATGAGGACAATAGTCCGAATAATGTAAATCCTGTAAATACTACCTCATATCAGAAATATAGACAAATAGAATGATCTATTATTAAACGTCGTACAAATGGCAACAAAGATGAGGACAATAGTCCGAATAATGTAAATCCTGTAAATACTACCTCATATCAGAAATATAGACAAATAGAATGATCTGTTATTAAACGTCGTACAAATGGCAACAATAATAAGGATATTATATTTTCACTAATAAGGGTAAACAAAATATGACATCACTTTCTAAATATTTTTGGAAGTTAAAAGATAAGAATGAAAATTTAAATGAAAAATTCTCAAACAAGCTAGAATATCTATCTATCTATCTATCTATCTATATATCTATCTATCTATCTATCTATCTTCTCAGTCTGTTCATATCTATCTATCTATCTTCTCAGTCTGTTCATATCTATCTATCTATCTATCTATCTATCTATCTATCTATCTATCTATCTATATATCTCAGTCTGTTCATATCTATCTATCTATCTATCTATCTATCTATCTATCTATCTATCTATCTATCTCAGTCTGTTCATATCTATCATATCTATCTATCTATCTATCTATCTATCTATCTTCTCAGTCTGTTCATATCTATCTATCTATCTATCTATCTATCTATCTATCATCTATCTATCTATCTATCTTCTCAGTCTGTTCATATCTATCTATCTATCTATCTATCTATCTATCTATCTATCTATCTTCTCAGTCTGTTCATCATCTATCTATCTATCTATCTATCTATCTATCTATCTATCTTCTCAGTCTGTTCATATCTATCTATCTATCTATCTATCTATCTTCTCAGTCTGTTCATATCTATCTATCTATCTATCTATCTATCTATCTATCTATCTCTCTAGTCTGTTCATATCTATCTATCTATCTATCTATCTATCTATCTATCTATCTATCTTCTCAGTCTGTTCATATCTATCTATCTATCTATCTATCTATCTATCTATCTTCTCAGTCTGTTCATATCTATCTCTCTATCTATCTATCTATCTATCTATCTATCTATCTATCTATCTATCTATCTTCTCAGTCTGTTCATATCTATCTATCTATCTATCTATCTTCTCAGTCTGTTCATATCTATCTATCTATCTATCTATCTATCTATCTTCTCAGTCTGTTCATATGTATCTATCTATCTATCTATCTATCTTCTCAGTCTGTTCCTTATCTATCTATCTATCTATCTATCTATCTATCTATCTATCTATCTTCTCAGTCTGTTCTATCTATCTATCTATCTATCTATCTATCTATCTATCTATCTATCTATCTATCTTCTCAGTCATTCATATCTATCTATCTATCTATCTATCTATCTATCTTCTCAGTCTGTTCATATCTATCTATCTATCTATCTATCTATCTATCTATCTTCATTCATTCTATCTATCTATCTATCTATCTATCTATCTATCTATCTATCTATCTTCTCAGTCTGTTCATATCTATCTATCTATCTATCTATCTATCTATCTATCTATCTATCTATCTATCTATCTATCTATCTTCTCTGTCCATTCATATCTATCTATCTATCTATCTATCTATCTATCTATCTATCTATCTTCTCAGTCTGTTCCTTCTATCTATCTATCTATCTATCTATCTATCTATCTATCTATCTATCTATCATCCCTCCCTACAGTCTGTTTGTATCTATCTATCTATCTATCTATCTATCTATCTATCTATCTATCTATCTATCTATCTATCTTCTCAGTCTGTTTCTATCTATCTATCTATCTATCTATCTATCTATCTATCTTCTCGATCTCTGTTCTATCTATCTATCTATCTATCTATCTTCTCAGTCTGTTCTATCTATCTATCTATCTATCTATCTATCTATCTGTCCTTCTCTGTCTGTTCTTATCTATCTATCTATCTATCTATCTATCTATCTATCTATCTATCTTCTATCGATAGGCACTTATCTATCTATCTATCTATCTATCTATCTATCTATCTATCTATCTATCTATCTTCTCAGTCTGTTCATATCTATCTATCTATCTATCTATCTATCTATCTATCTATCTATCTTCTCAGTCTGTTCTATCTATCTATCTATCTATCTATCTATCTATCTTCTCGGTCTGTTCATATGTATCTATCTATCTATCTATCTATCTATCTATCTATCTTCTCAGTCTGTTCATATCTATCTATCTATCTATCTATCTATCTATCTATCTATCTATCTATCTATCTATTTACCTGAATAAAATAAAAACAGATAGAAAAAGTGTCTTTAATATAACATGTTTCACTTTAACAAGCCTTTTCAAAGATTTGTTATAAGAAGTGATTTAAAAATTAAAAAGAAAATCTTTAAAAATCTAAAGAGCCATAATGTTGATTGACGTTTAATTTCACTAGTCATTTATATATATATACGCATGAAACTCCGGGTCGTGCCATAGAGGTAAGAAATATATATATATAAATATATATATATATATACAGCTCTGTTCATACATTGAATACTGTTTTATTAACACCTGAATAATAATACTATGCCTATGCGCACCCTCATATGTATATTTATTCATTTTATATATATATATATATATATATATATATATATATATATATATATATATATTAACGTAGATTAGCGAAACTTGGTTATAAACAACCGACAATTTGAAATGATTTGTTTGAACATTATTTTGATCGATACTCGTATTTAAGTAGATATTCTGTTTATAATCAAACAGTATTATATATTTATTTCTACCGGCCTGATTATTTACGATAATCATCATGTTACGGAAATTAACGAAGATTAACGAAACTGGTTATAAACAACCGACAATTTGAAATGATTTGTTTGAACATTATTTTGATCGATAGTCGTATTTAAGTAGATATTCTGTTTATAATCAAACAGTATTATATATTTATTTCTACCGGCCTGATTATTTACGATAATCATCATGTTACGGAAATTAACGAAGATTAACGAAACTGGTTATAAACAACCGACAATTTGAAATGATTTGTTTGAACATTATTTTGATCGATAGTCGTATTTAAGTAGATATTCTGTTTATAATCAAACAGTATTATATATTTATTTCTACCGGCCTGATTATTTACGATAATCATCATGTTACGGAAATTAACGAAGATCAACGAAACTGGTTATAAACAACCGACAATTTGAAATGATTTGTTTGAACATTATTTTGATCGATAGTCGTATTTAAGTAGATATTCTGTTTATAATCAAACAGTATTATATATTTATTTCTACCGGCCTGATTATTTACGATAATCATCATGTTACGGAAATTAACGAAGATTAACGAAACTGGTTATAAACAACCGACAATTTGAAATGATTTGTTTGAACATTATTTTGATCGATAGTCGTATTTAAGTAGATATTCTGTTTATAATCAAACAGTATTATATATTTATTTCTACCGGCCTGATTATTTACGATAATCATCATGTTACGGAAATTAACGAAGATTAACGAAACTGGTTATAAACAACCGACAATTTGAAATGATTTGTTTGAACATTATTTTGATCGATAGTCGTATTTAAGTAGATATTCTGTTTATAATCAAACAGTATTATATATTTATTTCTACCGGCCTGATTATTTACGATAATCATCATGTTACGGAAATTAACGAAGATCAACGAAACTGGTTATAAACAACCGACAATTTGAAATGATTTGTTTGAACATTATTTTGATCGATAGTCGTATTTAAGTAGATATTCTGTTTATAATCAAACAGTATTATATATTTATTTCTACCGGCCTGATTATTTACGATAATCATCATGTTACGGAAATTAACGAAGATCAACGAAACTGGTTATAAACAACCGACAATTTGAAATGATTTGTTTGAACATTATTTTGATCGATAGTCGTATTTAAATAGATATTCTGTTTATAATCAAACAGTACGATATATTTATTTCTACCGACCTGATAATTTTTTTAACGAAATGAATCACATTTTCGTAACAAAAAATTATCGTAAATAATCAGTTGACTGGTTGCCGACCAAGGGTAAAGAACCTGCTATTTGACCAACAATGGATACATTATTATAACTCGATGGTACAGAAAGGTTATGTTTATAATACCATTTTTATCACTCGAAATGAAAATGTTTGTTTGAATAGATTAACTTATAATGGCAATTATTTATCTTAAAAATGAAATGCAAAATTCTCAAAAAAAAAAAAAAATACAAAACCAAAAAATGTACAAAGCCGCCATGATAACCAAATGACAAGACCATTTAACGTTGCATATATACAAAAACCCAACTCTGTTGTTTTCAGGATGCCCGCATATATAGATATGGAGATTCGATCCCCCATTCAAGGTAGTGGAACTCTGGTTTAGCTTGAACGGACAATAACTGACATTAAAAAGAAGGAAACACACTGATTAATAGATATCAACTAAAACTGGACACTTGAAGATGACCCGAGAAAAGTGTTCTAAAACGTTGTGTCTATAAGAATATCTGTAATATGTTAAAGTATAATGACAATTTTTTATCTTAAAAATGAAATGCAAAATTATCAAAACCCGGGGACGATGCCGCCATAATAACCAAATATCGTAACCGTCTAATATTTCAGTCAGTCAGTTAAGTGCCATACGTGATACACGCTTGGTCGATCATGTCTCGAAAGAGACATGACTGACTGGGCAGAAGATTATCCCGCAGTAGGTTGCCATTGCTTTCTGTGGTAGACTGGTTGCCGACCAAGGGTATAGAACCTGCTATTTGACCAATAACTGGAAGGAAGAGACGGATTAATACCTTTCCCAAGGGTATTTGAACGTAAGTGAATACAATGGATTCAACTGGAATTCGAACTCGGCTCCCCTGTTTCTCGTTCCGAGCCGATATCCACTGACCACAACGCACATCCGTCTAATATTTAAGACTCCAAAAATACATCACTCTAGTCCTTCGGAAATGTCGTGTAGGGGATAGAAGATTACAACCCCAGTTCAGGTAATGAAACACTAGTTCAGCCAGAACAAAAAATAACTAATTAAATAGGTTCAAAGTAACACATTAATTTATAGATATCACATATTGGCCAAAACTGGACAACTGAAGATATCCAGAGGGTGTTTGGCTAAAACTTTGTGTCTTTAAGAACGTATAACAATCAAAATGAAAACTAAGGCTCCAAAAATACACGAGACGATATTTGATTAAACACTTGTTTCTGTCATCTACTCTCCTGGTAAAAACCTATCGACATGTTGTTTCAGGTTGATTATCGGATTTAGTTTCAATCCTTAAGCAAAGATGGCTAATGTTTTCAATTTCTGGATCTAGTAGTGAAGTGTTGGTTCAACCGGAACAAAAAATAACTAACTAAATAGGGACAAAGTAACACATTAATTCATAGATACCACATAATCATCTAAAACTGGACACCTGAAAATGTTCAGAAGGTACTTAGCTGAAACGTTATGTATATAATAATCAAAATGAGAATGATGGTTCGAACAGATTAAAGTATGATGACAATGGATATAGGAGTTATACATATAATAGCAGTATAGCCCGCCGTTGCTCGAGTGTAATGAAAGCTTTAAAACTAATCCCTGGTCCTGAAGCTCAGAATCAGTCTAAAGAATATTTGAAATAATAAAATAATTGCGACAATTTACCAATCGCACCTAGTATATATATATATATATATATATATATATATATATATACTAGCAGTATAGCCCGGCGTTGCTCGAGTGTAATGAAAGCTTTAAAACTAATCCATGGTCCTGGAGCTCAGACTCTTTGGACGTTGGCACGAAAGACTAAAAAGCAATAGTTGTTTCCAGTTAAAGCGAAACCGTAGAGCGAAAGAAAAATGAATGGCTGTAAGTCAAATTTTGATTTCCTGGTATCGATATCAAATAAGTTTTTTTTCTTCGTAAACCGAATTTTGAAGGCTAAATACGTCCTCTAAGTAAATATTATCATGGCTGAGACTAAGAACTACAGTTATACCTACTTAGAGCCAAACCCGAAGCAAAAACTAAAATAAAAGGGCTGAAAAAATACAGACATGCAGGCAGATAAACAGACACTCACGAACATATTGCCTTATATATATATATATAATCGATTTTCTGCACTATTGTAAGAACTGCAACCTTGAAACTTCTGAATATCGTTTCTTATGTCTTTGTCTATGAGTGCATGAAATTTGATTAAAATCGGACCACTCCTTCTATAATCCGATTTTTTCGATTATCGATTTTCGATATTTATCGGGGGTACCTCGACACAAAACCTAGCTAAGAACACTCGCAGACGCTTATAGTACAAATGTGTAAATTTTCAAGAAAATCGGTTGAGCCGTTTCGGAGTCTGTACGTAACGGACACACACAGAGACAAAGTTCCATTTATAAATAAGTTTAGATTAGAGTCGGTGAGAAAGCGACTGTATCTTAGCTGCCAAGTCGGGATCGATCGCATTACATATTCTCCGCTAGATTTTGTTAAGGACCCCTAGGTGGATAGCATGAGTACCCGACCAGATTTGACAGCAGTATTCAATGCACGGGCGGAGGGTAGATCTCTATATGTGCTTTTAAGTTTGAATTTGAGTTTTATTTAACGGCATATCAACACCTCTGTGGGTTGTTTAATGCCAGTAGGGGAGATTTTAAGGTATTTTTTAAATGTTCGGTTATAGTGAGAAGGTTGATTTAGTCAGATTTTAATGAAAAGTTTTCGTTTTTATTCTTTTTTATTTTAGAAAACTGAAAATGTCTTCTAGTTTTTTATTCAAAAATGTTTTGCTGAGAATATGTTTTCCTTTAAAAAATGTGTTGTAATAATTTTTTCTTCAAAAGTCTATTCTGGTAATATTTTTCCTTCAAGAAATTATATTTTTCTATAAAAGTCTATTTTTATGTATATATTTCTATAAAAGTCTATTTTTATACTTTCATATTGTTTTGAGCCGAGTTTGGGGGTTAACTCTTTGCCCATTGCTGGGATCCTAAAAGGTGCTACCACTCCAGATTAGGGTGGACCTGGGAACAACGGCAGTTAAAAGATGGTTCCATGCTCCTCACAACCTCCCAATCAGAGGGCTTGCTGCGGGATAAAGTTTACGGTCCTACCCAGGACAGTTTTCTTATAAGGGAACGGCTAATATTACATTGTCATTAGAGATGACGAGAACAGATACTCCACTTTGATCCCAACTCGATGTCTAGGAAGTAAAGAAAAGCGTGACTTAACTAGCATTATCCACTCGTGCAATAAAAGATATTATGAATATAAATTTATTTTTTCTCCAAAAATGTATATTTTTCTATAAAGTCTATTTTCACATATATATTTCTTTAAAAGTGTATTTTTATACTTTCATAGTGTTTTGACCTCAGTTTCGGGAGGGTTGACTATTTGCCCATATCTGTGATCCTAACAGGTGCTACCATTCCAGGTCAGGGTGGACCTGGGAACAACAGCAATTAAGAGGTGGTTCCATGCTCCTCACAACCTCCCAATCAGAGGCCTTGCTACCACTTTGGGTCAGGGTGGACCTGGGAACAACAGCAATTAAGAGGTGGTTCCCTACTTCTCACAACCTCCCAATCAGAGACCTTGCTGCCAGATGCAGTTTATTGTCATGCCCAGGACCATGTACATGTGCAGGATTTTTTCAGACATCTGATGATGAGCAGAGTTACTTAATCGAAAAGTTATATAAACGTCAATAAGGTCCGGCAATATCCCTGACAATCAAGGCGAGCACACCAGTTTGAGAAGTAGCGTTTTCAGAATTACACATCTAACAAAATAAAATATTGAATGATAAGAAATCTTTTCTATCAATATTTCCTTTGGGAATGTCTATCTAAATCGATCATATAACACTGGGAATAACAAATCAAGTTCATATGATGAAAAACAAAAAACAAAACAAAAAAAAAACATAATCATGTCTCCCTTTTAATTTAGTTTGAAGATAAGAATGGCCCCCAAAATAATCAGTTTGCCAAATGTCAAGGAAGAAATCAAATCAAATAGAATAACAAAGATTAATTTATTAAAATAAAACGAAACGAAAAGACAAAAACAAACAGGCGAGACAGGATTCTTAATTGATTTAGAAAAACGACGCCTTTCCACAACACCCGACATATTGCCTTATCAAACAGTAAAGAGAATTAACTAATGTTTGTTTTGAAGTTTGTTTTGAAGCTGGAAAAATAATGAAGGCTGACGAATGAGATAGAGCTGGCAAAGGCCTATCGACATGTTGTTTCATGTTGCTTAACGGATTTAGTTTCACTCCTTCAGCGACAATGGCTAATCAACACATTCGTGGATCATTGCAAAAGTCCGAACCCGATTTTCATTATAAAATTTAAAATGACTGCAACTTGATACTAGGGTCTGTTTTGGTGCTAATTGCTGGTGTGTTCTAGTACTCTTGCATCGTTTAGTTTCGAAAGATCATGTTTTCTCTGCAAATGAATGCCTTAAAGATGGAGGATAAGACGTTGCATTTTTCGCGAAAACTTTATTCCATGAAATCTTCTTCTTCTTCTATATAACCTGTCCTTTCAGGACGTAGGCGATCATGGCTATCCATGGCTTCCTATCTCTGGTGGCTCTTAACACGATTTCTCCTGTTACACCACTCAACCCTCGTTCGGTCATTCACCTGATCACGTTCTTCAAATATGTTATCCGCTGATTTCCTCTGTCTCTTTTCCCCTCTATCTGGCCTGATAGTATCAGATTCTCCAAGCCCTCCTTCCTTATTTCATATCCCAAGAACTTTAGCTGTCTCTTCCTGATGCTCAGTATTAATTTCTTTTTCGTTTCCATCTTTTCCAAAACCTCATTATTGCTCACATGCTCGATCCATGATATTCGCAGCATCCTTCTGTAGAACCACATTTCACTTGCTTCAAGTTTTTCCTTCATCTTTGATGATACTGTCCAGCATTCACTGCCATATTGAAGGACAGACATCACATAGCAATTCAGTACTCTCTTCTTTGTTTCTAGCAAAATTTTCATGTCTTAATACTCTACACAGCTCCCGGAATTCATTCTTGTGCTTTTGGATCCCAAGAATATAAATGCATAGAAATTGTTGTGACCACAAAGTGAGGGGTCAGTTTATATATTGCTTGTAATACGGAATTGATCCCCCACTTTATATCCAGTATGCTTCTGTAGAACAACATTTCAGTTGCTTCAAGTTTTTCCTTGATCTTTGATGATACTGTCCAGCATTCACTGCCATATTGAAGAACTGACATCACATAGCAATCCAGTACTCTGTTCTTTGTTTCTAGCGAAATTGTCATGTTTCTTAATACTTTACTTAACTTCTGGAATGCTTCTTTCGCCATGCCAATTCGCTTTCGGATCTCTATGTTGCACTTTCCGTCTTCTGTTATAACAGTTCCCAGGTATTTAAATTTTTGTACCTGCTTATTTCTAAAGACATTAATTGCATTGTTTAAAAAACAGATAACTACTGAATTTCAACTTAACAAAGAAACTGATTAGAGAACTAAGAAAAATAATTATAGAAATAGACAGATGCCTATATTATATCTTTGCTGATATTGTCCAACATTCACTGCCATATTGAAGAACTGACATCACATAGCAATCCAGTACTCTCTTCTTTGTTTCCAGCGAAATTTTTCTGTCTCTCAATACAGTAGAACCACATTTGGGCTGCTCCAAGCCTTTCCTTCATCTTTGCTGATATTGTCCAACATTCACTGCCATATTGAAGAACTGACATCACATAGCAATCCAGTACTCTCTTCTTTGTTTCCAGCGAAATTTTTCTGTCTCTCAATACAGTAGAACCACATTTGGGCTGCTCCAAGCCTTTCCTTCATCTTTGCTGATATTGTCCAACATTCACTGCCATATTGAAGAACTGACATCACATAGCAATCCAGTACTCTCTTCTTTGTTTCCAGCGAAATTTTTCTGTCTCTCAATACAGTAGAACCACATTTGGGCTGCTCCAAGCCTTTCCTTCATCTTTGCTGATATTGTCCAACATTCACTGCCATATTGAAGAACTGACATCACATAGCAATCCAGTACTCTCTTCTTTGTTTCCAGCGAAATTTTTCTGTCTCTCAATACAGTAGAACCACATTTGGGCTGCTCCAAGCCTTTCCTTCATCTTTGCTGATATTGTCCAACATTCACTGCCATATTGAAGAACTGACATCACATAGCAATCCAGTACTCTCTTCTTTGTTTCCAGCGAAATTTTTCTGTCTCTCAATACAGTAGAACCACATTTGGGCTGCTCCAAGCCTTTCCTTCATCTTTGCTGATATTGTCCAACATTCACTGCCATATTGAAGACCTGACATCACATAGCAATCCAGTACTCTCTTCTTTGTTTCCAGCGAAATTTTTCTGTCTCTCAATACAGTAGAACCACATTTGGGCTGCTCCAAGCCTTTCCTTCATCTTTGCTGATATTGTCCAACATTCACTGCCATATTGAAGAACTGACATCACATAGCAATCCAGTACTCTCTTCTTCGTTTCCAGCGAAATTTTTCTGTCTCTCAATACAGTGGAACCACATTTGGGCTGCTCCAAGCCTTTCCTTCATCTTTGCTGATATTGTCCAACATTCACTGCCATATTGAAGAACTGACATCACATAGCAATCCAGCACTTTCTTCCTTGTTTCTAGCGAATTTTTTCTGTCTCTCAATACAGTAGAACCACATTTGGGCTGCTCCAAGCCTTTCCTTCATCTTTGATGTTATTGTCCAGCATTCACTGCCATATTGAAGACCTAATATCACATAGCAATCCAGCACTTTCTTCTTTGTTTCTAGCGAAATTTTTCTGTCTCTCAATACAGTAGAACCACATTTGGGCTGCTCCAAGCCTTTCCTTCATCTTTGCTGATATTGTCCAGCATTCACTGCCATATTGAAGACCTGACATCACATAGCAATCCAGCACTTTCTTCTTTGTTTCCAGCGAAATTTTTCTGTCTCTCAATACCGTAGAACCACATTTGGGCTGCTCCAAGCCTTTCCTTCATCTTTGCTGATATTGTCCAGCATTCACTGCCATATTGAAGACCTGACATCACATAGCAATCCAGCACTTTCTTCTTTGTTTCCAGCGAAATCTTTCTGTCTCTCAATACAGTAGAACCACATTTGGGCTGCTCCAAGCCTTTCCTTCATCTTTGCTGATATTGTCCAGCATTCACTGCCATATTGAAGACCTGACATCACATAGCAATCCAGCACTTTCTTCTTTGTTTCCAGCGAAATTTTTCTGTCTCTCAATACAGTGGAACCACATTTGGGCTGCTCCAAGCCTTTCCTTCATCTTTGCTGATATTGTCCAACATTCACTGCCATATTGAAGAACTGACATCACATAGCAATCCAGCACTTTCTTCCTTGTTTCTAGCGAATTTTTTCTGTCTCTCAATACAGTAGAACCACATTTGGGCTGCTCCAAGCCTTTCCTTCATCTTTGATGTTATTGTCCAGCATTCACTGCCATATTGAAGACCTAATATCACATAGCAATCCAGCACTTTCTTCTTTGTTTCTAGCGAAATTTTTCTGTCTCTCAATACAGTAGAACCACATTTGGGCTGCTCCAAGCCTTTCCTTCATCTTTGCTGATATTGTCCAGCATTCACTGCCATATTGAAGACCTGACATCACATAGCAATCCAGCACTTTCTTCTTTGTTTCCAGCGAAATTTTTCTGTCTCTCAATACCGTAGAACCACATTTGGGCTGCTCCAAGCCTTTCCTTCATCTTTGCTGATATTGTCCAGCATTCACTGCCATATTGAAGAACTGACATCACATAGCAATCCAGCACTTTCTTCTTTGTTTCTAGCGAAATTTTTCTGTCTCTCAATACCGTAGAACCACATTTGGGCTGCTCCAAGCCTTTCCTTCATCTTTGCTGATATTGTCCAGCATTCACTGCCATATTGAAGAACTGACATCACATAGCAATCCAGCACTTTCTTCTTTGTTTCTAGCGAAATTTTTCTGTCTCTCAATACAGTAGAACCACATTTGGGCTGCTCCAAGCCTTTCCTTCATCTTTGCTGATATTGTCCAGCATTCACTGCCATATTGAAGACCTGACATCACATAGCAATCCAGCACTTTCTTCTTTGTTTCTAGCGAAATTTTCCTGTCTCTCAATACAGTAGAACCACATTTGGGCTGCTCCAAGCCTTTCCTTCATCTTTGCTGATATTGTCCAGCATTCACTGCCATATTGAAGAACTAACATCACATAGCAATCCAGCACTTTCTTCTTTGTTTCTAGCGAACATTTCCTGTCTCTCAATACAGTAGAACCACATTTGGGCTGCTCCAAGCCTTTCCTTCATCTTTGCTGATATTGTCCAGCATTCACTGCCATATTGAAGAACTGACATCACATAGCAATCCAGCACTTTCTTCTTTGTTTCTAGCGAAATTTTTCTGTCTTTCAATACAGTAGAACCACATTTGGGCTGCTCCAAGCCTTTCCTTCATCTTTGCTGATATTGTCCAGCATTCACTGCCATATTGAAGACCTAACATCACATAGCAATCCAGCACTTTCTTCTTTGTTTCTAGCGAAATTTTTCTGTCTCTCAATACAGTAGAACCACATTTGGGCTGCTCCAAGCCTTTCCTTCATCTTTGCTGATATTGTCCAGCATTCACTGCCATATTGAAGAACTGACATCACATAGCAATCCAGCACTTTCTTCTTTGTTTCTAGCGAACTTTTCCTGTCTCTCAATACAGTAGAAACACATTTGGGCTGCTCCAAGCCTTTCCTTCATCTTTGATGATATTGTCCAGCATTCACTGCCATATTGAAGAACTGGCAGCACATAGCAATCCAGTACTCTATTCTTTGTTTCCAGCGAAATTTTCCTGTTTCCCAATACAGTAGAACCATATTTGGGCTGCTCCAAGCCTTTCCTTCATCTTTGCTGATATTGTCCAGCATTCACTGCCATATTGAAGACCTGACATCACATAGCAATCCAGCACTTTCTTCTTTGTTTCCAGCGAAATTTTTCTGTCTCTCAATACAGTAGAACCACATTTGGGCTGCTCCAAGCCTGTCCTTCATCTTTGCTGATATTGTCCAGCATTCACTGCCATATTGAAGAACTGGCAGCACATAGCAATCCAGTACTCTATTCTTTGTTTCTAGCGAAATTGTCCTGTTTTTTAAAACTTTACTCAACTTCTGGAATGCTTGCTTCGCCATGCCAATTCGTCTTCGATTCTCTGTGTCGAACTTTCCTCTTCTGTTCGAACACTTTAGAACTCAGGTAGTGAAGTTTTTGTACCTGCTTGATTTTAGTCTCCTCCACTTGTATTTGGCATTTTAGGCTGCCCTCTTTGCTGATGACCATGCATTTGGTTTCCTTGCAGTTTATTCGTAGTCCTTTCTTGTCACTCTCTTCAGCTATTTTCTGTAGGAGGTCTTGTAGTTTCCTTTCTGGATGTGCTATATAAAATTTACAATTACCGCAACTTGAGACTGGGGTCTGTTTTGGTGCTAATTGCTTCTGTGTTCTAGTAACCTTGCTTTGTTTAGTTTCGAATGTTCATGCTTTAACTACAAACGAATGCCTTAAAGATGGGGGATAAAACGTTACATTTTTTGCGAAAATTTTATTCCATGCGATCTTCTTCTTCTGATCAGGCTCTTCCAATATGTTATCCGTTGCTTTCCTCTTTCTCTCTTTCCCTCTATTTGGCCTGTGATTATCAGGTTCTCCAAGCCCTCCTTCCTCATTGCATGTCCCAGAAACTTTAGTTGTCTCTACCTGATGCTTACTATTAATTTCATTTTCGTTGCCATTCTTTCCAACACCTCATCGCTGCTCACATGATTGGTCCATGATATCCGCAGCATCCTTCTGTAGAACTGCATTTCCGCTGCTTCAAGTCTTTCCTTCATCTTCGATGATATTGTCCAACATTCACTGCCGTATTGAAGAACTGACATCACATAGGAATTTAGCACTCTCTTCTTTATTTCTAGTGAAATGTTCCTATGTCTTAGTACTTTACTCAGCTTCTAGAACGCGTCCTTCGCCATGCAAATTCACCTGTCACACTTTCCATCTCCTGTTAGAACACTTCTTAGGTATTTAAGTTTTTGTATCTTTTTTTATTTCTTTAGGGTGAATATTAATAAAACTTAAACTTCAAAAATTTTCATTAAGTCTATTGATGATATTGTCCAACATTGAAGAACTGACATCACATAGCAATCTAGTACTCTCTTCTTTGTTTCTAGTGAAATTTTCCTGTCTCTTAATACTTTAATCAGCTTCTGGAATGTGTCCTTGTGCTTTTGGATCTCAGGAATATAAATGTATAAAAACTGTTGTGACCACAAAGTGAGGGGTCAGTTTATATATTGATTGTAATACGGAATTGATCCCCCACTTTATATCCAGTATGCTTCTGTAGAACAACATTTTGGTTGCTTCAAGTGTTTCCTTCATGTTTGATGATATTGTCCAGCATTCACTGCTATATTGAAGAATAGCAATCTAGTACTCTCTCCTTTGTTTCCAGTGAAAGTTTCCTGTCTCTTAATACTTTACTCAGCTTCTGGAATGCGTCCGTCGCCATGCCAATTCACCTTCCTTTTTTCGCCTTTTGTATTTCATTCCATGAAATACAAAAGGAAAATAAACGTCAGAAAAAAAATTCCGCCAGCTCATTTAAATCTGACGCAAGCGATTTAGGCGGTGAAAAAGTGGCTTAGCAAATTTCGTCGATTCGCTAAGAGTGAACTTCAATGTCCATTTTTCTATTTTCAGATTTGCATAGGCTCTATCCTTGATGCTGAGTACTTGAATCCATAACAAAGGCATGTTTTAAGATTCAAAGACGTTTTAAATGTGAGTTGCTGGAGAAGGATGAGAAATAAAATGGCGGTCTCTGGTCGAAAGTTTTTAACGAGCCCTGGTTTAACGTGACACCATTTTCCGAAATCTGCTGACAAGAGGGTCAGTAATCTATTTTTTTTTTTTAAATTGAAATAAAGTGAATCAAAAATTAATATTCTCATGTTATTTACCGGGTTATCCATTAAGCTTTCCCGCCAAGCTATAGATAAAATTGTAGAACTTATATCTGTAAAAAGATCCTTGTTGTTCTAAAATATTTTGTAAATTGAATATTAACTCGCGAAGAGATAAAATATCCTTACGATCCAAAAATATTTCGGTTGTAAATAATCTAAAAGGGTTGACAACTCTTAAAATACTAGTAACTAAATTAACGTTTTGGTCCTGGGCATGACGATAAAATGCATCTAGCAGCAAGGCCTCTGATTGGATGGTTGTGAGGAGTATGGAATCAGCTCTTAATTGTTGTTGTTCCCAGGTCCACCTTGACCCGGAGTGGTAGCATCTGTTAGCGTCCCAGCTATGGGGAAATATTAACCCCCCCCTAAACGGGGGTCAAAATACTATGAAATTAGAAAAAAATAGACTTTCATAGGAAAATATACATTTTTGAAGAAAAAATTATTCTCAGCAAAACATTTTTAAATACAAAACTAAAAGACATTTTCAGTTTTTTAAAATAAAAAAATATGTATTCATTAAAATCTAACTAAATCAACCTTCTCACTATAACCAAACAGTAAAAAAACAAAATACCTTAAAACCCCACATTTTTGGCATTAAATAACCCACAGAGGTGTTGATATGCCGTTAAACAAAACTCAAACAAAACTAAAAGACATTTTCAGTTTTTTAAAATAAAAAAATATGTATTCATTAAAATCTAACTAAATCAACCTTCTCACTATAACCAAACAGTAAAAAAACAAAATACCTTAAAACCCCACATTTTTGGCATTAAATAACCCACAGAGGTGTTGATATGCCGTTAAACAAAACTCAAACAAAACTAAAAGACATTTTCAGTTTTCTAAAATAAAACAAACAAAAAATATATTTATTAAAATCTGACTAAATCAATCTTCTCACTATCACTAAACATTAAAAAAATACCTTAAAACCTAACCTTTTTGGCATTAAATAACCCACAGAGATGTTGATATGCCGTTAAACAAAACTAGAAGACATTTTTAGTTTTCTTAATTAAAAAAATAAAAACAAAAAATATTCATTAAAATCTGACTAAATCAACCTTCTCACTATAACCAAACATTAAAAAAAAAAGAAAAGAAAAAGAAAATACCTCAAAACTAAACCTTTTGGCATTAAATAACCCACAGAAGTGTTGATATGCCGTTAAACAAAACTGAAACTCAAATCAATCAACCTTTTTTATAAATGGCTACTTTTATTATACTGTTATCCGATTTCTTTGAGTTTTCTAGTATTTAAAAAGCAACAGGAGAAGAAGTGAGTTGTTTAAATAATAAATACCAGATTATTTTAGAAACATATAATTACTATCGGATTGTAGATGATGAATTTTGAGCCAAAATTAGTTAAGGTCAGTTACTGTCATGATTCTAGGAAAGGGAGATCCGAATTAAATGTCCCAGGTCACTCATTTCCGGTATAGAATAATACATTCTGTTTATTGTATCAGGGATGTATACGTTATCCGTTAAATAGACGGACGATATATAAATTATGTTTGATTTCAATAGGCTATGTTTTAGAAATCGGAAATTGGTAAGATATACAGCATTAAAGGAAAACAACTACAATATAAGATGATATTTTTGTTTAGTTACTGGAAGCAGGCAATTTATTGTGAGCGTAAATCGAGAGTCTCCGAAAAGAAGCAATAACATTCTGTGGTGGAGACTTACCTCGCCGAAGCAAGAGAAGGCGGTTTGTCTACACATGCGTTCGTAAACGTCATGGAACCGCAAGGCGAGTCTATGCAAGTTCATTGGTGAAAGCGAGGCTTTCAGAAGCGAGAAATTACGGTTTCTTGCTCGAGACCAAAAACGCAAAAAAAAAAAAAAAAAAAGGAAAAAAAAGCCAACTTCTGTTTCGGAGGCAGTTCGGTGTTGGTGATTCGTGAAGGCTACACCGGTGTTCGGGAGACAGCGTTTTGTTTACGGTGCGCAGGAAACGGAGTCCCGAGTAAAGCAGTGTTCCAAGTTCTACGTGGAGCAGCTGGGAGAACGGATCCAAACGGTCATTTATTCGTATACCAACTACACTCCGAGAAGATACAAATACTCACACATTCACATTGACCGTTTCCGTCTCATAGGATGGGTTGGGGAAAAGATACTGATATTCTTCAAATTGAATCGAAAATCATGAACCAAATCCAAAGATTTGACTGAATTCTATTTTTCTAGTAATACTTGTGCTTTCAACCTGAAAGCTAGTCACAATCAGCAACAACCATTAAACAATTAAACTCTGTCTATACTCAATATTTCCCACGGTTTTGGTGGTAAGTGTTTTCAAAATGATTGTTTCTTTAGAAACAAAAACTACAACCAATATGGAAGATTAGAACATAAGAGTCTTTTTTTCTTTTATGTGCGTTGTCCTATCAGGACGTAAGCGATCATGGCTTTCCACGTCTCCTTATCTCTGGTGGCTCTTAGCACGCTTTCTCCTGTTACACCATGCAACCCTCGTTCCGTCATCCACCTGCTCAGGCCCTTCAAATATGTTATTCGCTGCTTTTCCCCGTCTCTTTTTACCTCTATCTCGCCTGTTAGTGTCAGGTTATCCAAGCCCTTTTTCTTCACTGCATGTCCCAGGAACTTCAGTTGTCTCTTCCTGATGCTCAGTATTAATTTTCTTTTCGTTTCCATCTTTTCCAAAACCTCATCATTGCTTACATTCTCGGTCCATGATATCCGCAGCATCCTTCTGTAGAACCACATTTCAGTTGCTTCACGTTTTTCCTTCATCTTTGATGATATTGTCCAGCATTCATTTCCATATTGAAGAACTGACATCACATAGCAATCCAGTACTCTCTTCTTTGTTTCTAGTGAAATTGTCCTGTTTCTTAATACTTTACTCAACTTCTGGAATGCCTCCTTGTGCTTTTGGATCTCAGGAATATAAATGTATAGAAACTGCTGTGAACATAAAGTGTGGGGTCAGTTTATGTATTGATTGTAATATGGAATTGATCCCCCACTTTATATCCGGCATCCTTCTGTAGAACCACATTTCAGTTGCTTCAAGTCTTTCCTTCATTTTGATGATATTATCCAGCATTCACTGCCATATTGAAGAACTGACATCACATAGCAATACTCTCTTCCGAGTTTCTGGTGAAATTTTCCTGTTTCTTAATACTTTACTCAACTTCTGGAATGCTTCTTTCGCCATGCCAATTTCTCCTTTGGAGCTATGTGTCGCACTTTCCGTCTTCTGTTAGAATAATTCCCAGGTATTTTTTGTAAATACAAAAAAAAAAAAAAAAAAAAAAAAAAATAGAAGACAAACAAAAAATGTCAATAAAGTAAATAAATTAGATAAAGCCAACAAGCGGAAAGATCAAATTAGTAAAACATTTAACGAAATGTCTCCAAAGAGGAAATTTATTTTTGTCACGATTAACAATATAAAATTAAAATTACAATTGGATACTGGGTCCGATATTTCTATAATTAATGAAAAGTATTAAAGAAAACTGGGTAAACCTTCGCTAAATCGTTCAATTTATGTTCTTATTCTCGTATTTTTCCGTTCTAATGCAACTAAGATGATTCATCATATTATGCCTCTGCTCCTCTTTAAATTGTTCAATTTATGTTCTCCTTCTCGCCTTTATACATTCTAATGCAACTGAGATTATCTATCATTTTATGCCTCTAACTTTCTCTAAATCATTCAATATATGTTCTTATTTTCGTCTTTATCCCTTTTAATGCAAATAAGATTCTTCTTCTTCTTCTATGTGCCCTGTCCCTTCAGGACGTAGGCGATCATGGATCTCCACGTCTCCCTATCCCTTGTGGCTCTTAGTATGTTTGCTCCTGTTGCTCCTGGCAACCCCCGTTCCGTCATCCACCTGATCAGACTCTGCAGATATGTTATCCGCTGCCTTCCTCTGTCTCTCCTTCCTTCTATCTGACCAGTCAGTATCAGGTTCTCCAGGCTCTCCTTCCTCATTGCATGTCCCAGGAACTTCAGTTGTCTCTTTCTGATGCTCAGCATCAATTTCCTTTTGTTGCCATTCTTTCTAACACTTCGTCGTTGCTTGTATGCTCAGTCCACGATATCCGTAGCATCCTTCTGTAGAACCACATTTCGGCCGCTTCCAGTTTTTTCCTCATTTCCGATGATATTGTCCAGCATTCACAGCCGTACTGAAGAACTGACATCACGTAGCAGTCTAGCACTCTTTTCTTCGTTTCTATTGAGATCTTCCTGTGTGTTAGTATTTTGCTCATCTTCTGGAACGCGTCCTTTGCCATGCCAATTCGCCTTCGGATCTCCGTGTCGCACTTTCCATCTCCTGTTAGAACACTTCCTAGGTACTTAAATTCTTGGAACTGAGTGCATGGTCATCAGCAAAAGATACAACCCAAAATGCCAAATACAGGTGGGGGATAACAGAATCAAACAAATAAGATTATCTTTCATTTTATACCTCTGCTCTTCTCTAAATCGTTCAATGTATGTCCTATTTCTCGTCTTTATGCCTTCTAAGGCAACTGAGATTATCCATCATTTTATGCCTCTCTTCTTCTCTAAATCCTTCAATTTATATATTTTTTCTTGTGTGACACGATAACTAGACATATATGTATTTTATTATAATAGATTAAAATAGAAAATAGATTAGAATAGAAAATAGTTTAAAAACATATTTAACAAAAGTGAAAAAGAAGAGGAAAAAATAAATAAACGCTTTTTCTTTTATGAGGAAAATTGTCCTCCGGTAAATATTTGACTCAGTGATAAAGGTCAGCGGGTAGGTTTTCGATGACCCGGTCAAAGGCTGTCCTTTACTGTATCTTGACCACACATTAAGCCTTTTCCGGCGGAAGCCTTATTAAGATAAAAAAAAAGAAGATAACTGAAATTTCAGACTTACAGTCGCCGGTGTTTGTCACCGGTGGTCTAGAGCATTTCCGGATTTCCGGATTTTCATTTAAATAAATAGAAATCAGTTGAGTTAAAAAAGTTAAGACGAGTAAGTGAAAGGGAGTCCGCCGGGTGCGAGCTTGAAGTAAGGATCTCCGTTCGTCTTGTTTCGTTCAGTTCGGGTTTGTTGATCTCCATTAGAGTTAGAGCTGTGTGTCACATTCGCCTGCCCCAACCGAAAAGGCTAACTCTAAACGAATAAAGCAACCTTTCAACTCATCCAAATTGTGGAAGTTCGTTCCTTATACCCCCAGCTGTCCGGCCGACATTTTCAACAAACTCCCGGCAACATCACAGCGTGGAGAACGGCCGCCGGAGAAATTGTTCGGGAAGGACCGTTGGGGTGGTACACTTGTCTTTATCTGTTTCAATGCAACTGGGATTATCTATCATATAAGCCTGTACTCTTCTGTAAATCGCTCAATTTATATACTTATTCTCGTCATTATCCGTTCTAATGCAACTGAGATTATCTACCATTTTATGCCTCTAATCTTCTCTTAATCTTTCAATTTATGTCCTTATTCTCGCCTTTATCCCTTCTAATACAACTGAGATTATCTATCATTTTATGCCTCCAATTTTCTCTAAATCATTCAATATATGTTCTTATTTTCGCCTTTATCCCTTTTAATGCAAATAAGATTATCCATCATTTTATGCCTCTGCTCTTCCCTAAATCGTTCACTTTATGTTCTTACTCTTAATAACTTTTAAATTATCTATCATTTTATGGCTCTACTCTTCTCTAAATCGTTTAATTCATGTTCTTATTCTCGCCTTTATACCTTCTAATGCAACTGACATTATCCATCATTTTAGGCCTCCATTCTTCTCTAAATCCTTCAATTTATGTCTTTTTTCTCGTCTTTATCTGTTTCAATGCAACTGAGATTATCTATCATATAAGCCTGTACTCTTCTGTAAATGGTCCAATTTATATACTTATTCTCCTCATTATCCGTTCTAATGCAACTGAGATTATCTACAATTTTATGCCTCTAATCTTCTCTTAATCGTTCAATTTATGTTCTTATTTTAGCCTTTATCCCTTCTGATGCAATTAAGATTATCCAATATCGTATTCCATATCTCCTTTCTCTTTCTTGCCTGAATCTTCTAATTCTCTCTCTTATCTCTTCTAATCCTACTAAAGTTATCCTTTACTTTGTGCCTCTTATTCTGGCTCATATTTCCCCGTATCTTCTCATTCTCTCCCTTATCCTTTTCAATATATCTCACATAACACATTTTACCCTTTTTTTCAACTTTATTTCCCGTAATTATTCAAATACAACTAGACTTTTCTATCATTTCATCACTCTCTCATTTGTTTTTTTAAGATTTTCTTGGATGAATCTAACCGCAAAACAATTTTTTTTTTCGATAGACGGAAAGGTAATTATTTGTTTATGTTTTTTAGATTTCTTTTTGTAATTATTCATGCTTTAAGGCAGTGATCTCGACGACAACCTTCTCTTCCTAATTATGTTCTATAAATCCGTCGATGAAATACAAATATCGATCCTTCAACGTTCAACTCATCTTATGGTTTTTAGTACATTTCTCCAAATCAGCAATCTTGTGTTCAATCGATATTGGCAGAAATCGAAGCTACTCGACAAATAACTCTTTATATCCAATTATTTTCGAGAAATATTGTTGTCCGTAAGATTAGAGCGAGTTCAGTGTGGGCTTTGACTCAAATACAAAATCCAGTCAATTCTATAATTAAGATGGAATCGATAAAGATTACAGCGATCGATAAATTATCTTGCATATTTATATTTTTAATCACTTATTTGAATTTTGTCCAATTAACGAATATAAATTAATAGAAACTGATCATATCGATTACTAATCTTATGAAAATATTGTCTGGATTTCTTCCTGAACCATATAAACATCCAATGACCATGTGCGTCAGAGAGGAATCTACTACTACTACCACTACTACTACTACTACCACCACTACTGCTGTAGTGGTAGTAGTAGTGGCAGTAGTAGTGGTAGTAGTGGTAGACCACTACAACTACTACCACTACTACTACTACCACTACTACTACCACCACCACTACTACCACTACTACCACTACAATTACTACCACTACTACTACTACCACTACTACTACCACCACCACTACTACCACTACTACCACTAATACCACTACAACCACTACCACTACTACTACTACCACTACTACCACTATTACTACCACTACAACACTACCACTACTACTAGTACCACCACTACTACCACCACTACTACTAGTACCACCACTACTACTACTACTACCACCACTACCACTACTACCACTACCACTACTATCACGACTACTACTACCACTACTACTACTAGTAACACCACCACTACTACTACTATTACTACCACTTCTACTACTACTACTACCACTACTACAACTAGTACTACTGCCACTAATAATAATAATAATAATAATAATAATAATAACAATAATAATATTAATAATGATAATAACAAGGAACCATTACAAGATTTCTTACAGAAGGTAACTGAAAAGAGTGACAAAAAGGACTGGAAATAAACTGCAAGAAAACCGAATGCATGGTCATCAATAAAAAGAGCAGCCCAAAATGCCAAATACTGATGGGGTGGGGGTACTGAAATCAAGCAGGTACAAAAATTTCAATACCTGGGAAGTGTTCTAACAGAAGACGGAAAGTGCGACACAGAGATCCGAAGGAGAATTGGCATGGCGAAGGAAGCATTCCAGAAGTTGACTGAAGTATTAAGAAACAAGACAATTTCCCTAGAAACAAAGAAGAGAGTTAGTTAACCAATTATTGGCAACTGAGGCTGCCCAAAATGCCAAATACAGGTAGGGTATACTACAATCAAGTAGGTACAAAAATTTAAATACCTATGAAGTGTTCTAACAGAAGACGGAAAGTGCGACACAGAGATCCGAAGGCGAATTGGCATGGCGAAGGAAGCATTCCAGAAGTTGACTGAAGTATTAAGAAACAAGACAATTTCCCTAGAAACAAAGAAGAGAGTTAGTTAACCAATTATTGGCAACTGAGGCTGCCCAAAATGCCAAATACAGGTAGAGGAAACTACAATCAAGTAGGTACAAAAATTTAAATACCTAGGAAGTGTTCTAACAGAAGACGGAAAGTGCGACACAGAGATCCGAAGGCGAATTGGCATGGCGAAGGAAGCATTCCAGAAGTTGACTGAAGTATTAAGAAACAAGACAATTTCCCTAGAAACAAAGAAGAGAGTTAGTTAACCAATTATTGGCAACTGAGGCTGCCCAAAATGCCAAATACAGGTAGGGGAAACTACAATCAAGTAGGTACAAAAATTTAAATACCTATGAAGTGTTCTAACAGAAGACGGAAAGTGAGACACAAAGATCCGAAGGAGAATTGGCATGGCGAAGGAAGCATTCCAGAAGTTGACTGAAGTATTAAGAAACAAGACAATTTCCCTAGAAACAAAGAAGAGAGTTAGTTAACCAATTATTGGCAACTGAGGCTGCCCAAAATGCCAAATACAGGTAGGGGAAACTACAATCAAGTAGGTACAAAAATTTAAATACCTATGAAGTGTTCTAACAGAAGACGGAAAGTGAGACACAAAGATCCGAAGGAGAATTGGCATAGCGAAGGAAGCATTCCAGAAGTTGACTGAAGTATTAAGAAACAAGACAATTTCCCTAGAAACAAAGAAGAGAGTTAGTTAACCAATTATTGGCAACTGAGGCTGCCCAAAATGCCAAATACAGGTAGGGGAAACTACAATCAAGTAGGTACAAAAATTTAAATACCTATGAAGTGTTCTAACAGAAGACGGAAAGTGAGACACAAAGATCCGAAGGAGAATTGGCATGGCGAAGGAAGCATTCCAGAAGTTGACTGAAGTATTAAGAAACAAGACAATTTCCCTAGAAACAAAGAAGAGAGTTA
Source organism: Ascarosepion bandense (assembly GCA_037127315.1). Taxonomy (NCBI): domain Eukaryota; kingdom Metazoa; phylum Mollusca; class Cephalopoda; order Sepiida; family Sepiidae; genus Ascarosepion; species Ascarosepion bandense. Next base: position 1,320,626 of record JBBBDQ010000463.1, read on the forward strand.
GTTAACCAATTATTGGCAACTGAGGCTGCCCAAAATGCCAAATACAGGTAGGGGAAACTACAATCAAGTAGGTACAAAAATTTAAATACCTAGGAAGTGTTCTAACAGAAGACGGAAAGTGCGACACAGAGATCCGAAGGCGAATTGGCATGGCGAAGGAAGCATTCCAGAAGTTGACTGAAGTATTAAGAAACAAGACAATTTCCCTAGAAACAAAGAAGAGAGTTAGTTAACCAATTATTGGCAACTGAGGCTGCCCAAAATGCCAAATACAGGTAGGGGAAACTACAATCAAGTAGGTACAAAAATTTAAATACCTGGGAAGTGTTCTAACAGAAGACGGAAAGTGCGACACAGAGATCCGAAGGCGAATTGGCATGGCGAAGGAAGCATTCCAGAAGTTGACTGAAGTATTAAGAAACAAGACAATTTCCCTAGAAACAAAGAAGAGAGTTAGTTAACCAATTATTGGCAACTGAGGCTGCCCAAAATGCCAAATACAGGTAGGGTATACTACAATCAAGTAGGTACAAAAATTTAAATATCTATGAAGTGTTTTAACAGAAGACGTGGCGGGTGGGGCGACACAGAGATCCGAAGGCGAATTGCGATGGCGAAGGAAGCATTCCAGAAGTTGACGAAGTATTAAGAAATGTTGATGACTTCTAGAAACAAAGAAGAGAGTTAGTTAACTAATTATTGGCAGGAACCGAGGCCGCCGCTCAAATGCCAACACAGGTAGGGGAAAACTACAATCAAGTAGGTACAAAATTCTAAATACCTAGGAAGTGTTCTAACAGAAGACGAAAGTGCGACACAGAGATCCGAAGGCGAATTGGAAGTTATGAAGGAAGCATTCCAGAAGTTGACTGAAGTATTAAGAAACAAGACAATTTCTAGAAACAAAGAAGAGAGTTGGGGTTAACCAATTATTGGCAACCGGAGGCTGCCCAAAATGCCAACACAGGTAGGGGAAACTACAATCAAGCAGGTACAAAAATTTAAATACCTAGAAGCGTTCTAACAGAAGACGGAAAGTGCGACACAGAGATCCGAAGGCGAATTGGCATGGCGAAGGAAGCATTCCAGAAGTTGACTGAAGTATTAAGAAACAAGACAATTTCCCTAGAAACAAAGAAGAGTTAGTTAACCAATTATTGGCAACTGAGGCTGCCCAAAATGCCAAATACAGGTAGGGGAAACTACAATCAAGTAGGTACAAAAATTTAAATACCTAGGAAGTGTTCTAACAGAAGACGGAAAGTGCGACACAGAGATCCGAAGGCGAATTGGCATGGCGAAGGAAGCATTCAGAAGTTGACTGAAGTATTAAGAAACAAGACAATTTCCCCTAGAAACAAGAAGAGAGTTAGTTAACCAATTATTGGCAACTGAGGCTGCCCAAAATGCCAAATACACAGGTAGGGGAAACTACAATCAAGTAGGTACAAAAATTTAAATACCTAGAAGTGTTCTAACAGAAGACGGAAAGTGCGACACAGAGATCCGAAGGCGAATTGGCATGGCGAAGGAAGCATTCCAGAAGTTGATCAAAGGCTAAGAAACAAGACAATTTCCCTAGAAACAAAGAAGAGAGTTAGTTAACCAATTATTGGCAACTGAGGCTGCCCAAATGCCAAATACAGGTAGGGGAAACTACAATCAAGTAGGTACAAAAATTTAAATACCTAGGAAGTGTTCATTAGAAGATGGAGAAAGTGCGACACAGAGATCCGAAGGCGGAATTGGCATGGTTAATGGAAGCATTCCAGAAGTTGACTGAAGTATTAAGAAACAAGACAATTTCCCTAGAAACAAAGAAGAGAGTTAGTTAACCAATTATTGGCAACTGAGGCTGCCCAAAATGCCAAATACAGGTAGGGGAAAACTACAACTCATAGGTACAAAAATTAGGAATACTTCCAGGGAAGTGTTCTAACAGAAGACGGCAAAAGTACAGAGATCCAGAAGAGAATTGGCATGGCGAAGGAAGCATTCCAGAAGTTGACTGAAGTATTAAGAAACAAGACAATTTCCCTAGAAACAAAGAAGAGAGTTAGTTAACTAATTATTGGCAACTGAGTTGCCCAAAAAATGCCAAATACAGGTAGGGGAACTACAATCAAGTAGGTACAAAAATTTAAATACCTAGGAAGTGTTCTAACAGAAGACGGAACGTGAAGAAGAAGATCCGAAGGCGACCCGCAGGTCAAGAAGAAGCATTCCAGAAGTTGGACTGGAAGTATTAAGAAACAAGACAATTTCCTCTAGAAACAAAAGAAGAGAGTTAGTTAACCAATTATTGGCACCGAGGTTGCCCAAAACAACATGAGGTAGGGAAACTACAATCAAGTAGGTACAAAAATTTAAATAATTAGAAAGTGTTCTAACAGAAGACGGAAAGTGCGACATTAGATCCGAAGGCGAATTGGCATGGCGAAGGAAGCATTCCAGAAGTTGACTGAAGTATTAAGAAATGGTTATACTTCTAGAAACAAAGAAGAGTTAGTTAACCAATTATTGGCAACAACCGAGGCTGCCCAAAATGCCAAATACAGGTAGGGGAAAACTACAATCAAGTAGGTACAAAATTTAAATACCTAGGAAGTGTTCTAACAGAAGACGAAAGTGAGACACAAAGATCCGAAGGCGAATTGGTACAAGGAAGGAAGCATTCCAGAAGTTGACTGGTAAAGTATTAAGAAACAAGACAATTTCCCTAGAAACAAAGAAGAGAGTTAGTTAATCAATTATTGGCAACTGAGGCTGCCCAAAATGCCAAATACAGGTAGGGGAAACTACAATCAAGTAGGTACAAAAATTTAAATACCTAGAAAGTGTTCTAACAGAAGACGGAAAGTGCGACACAGAGATCCGAAGGCGAAACTGGCATGGCGAAGGAAGCATTCCAGAAGTTGACTGAAGTATTAAGAAACAAGACAATTTCCCAGAAACAAAGAAGATAGTTATTCAATTATTGGCAACTGAGGCTGCCCAAAATGCCAATACAGGTAGGGGAAACTACAATCAAGTAGGTACAAAAATTTAAATACCTAGGAAGGTTTCAATAGAAGACGGAAAGTAGACACAAAGATCCGAAGGAGAAAATTGGCATGGCGAAGGAAGTATTCCAGAAGTTGACTGAAGTATTAAGAAACAAGACAATTTCCCTAGAAACAAAGAAGAGAGTTAGTTAATCCGACTATTGGCAACTGAGGCTGCCCAAATGCCAATACAGGTAGGGGGAACTACAATCAAGTAGGTACAAAATTCAAATACCCAGAAAGTGTTCTAACAGAAGACGGAAAGTGCGACACAGAGATCCGAAGGCGAATTGGCATGGCGAAGGAAGCATTCCAGAAGTTGACTGAAGTATTAAGAAACAAGACAATTTTCCTAGAAACAAAGAAGAGAGTACAACTTAATTATTGGCAACTGAGGCTGCCCAAAATGCCAAATACAGGTAGGGAAACTACAAATCAAGTAGTGCCAAAAATTGAAATACCTAGAAAGTGTTCTAACAGAAGACGGAAAGTGCGACACAGAGATCCGAAGGCGAATTACATGGCGAAGGAAGCATTCCAGAAGTTGATCAGAAGTATTAAGAAACAAGACAATTTCAGAAACAAAGAAGAGAGTTAGTTAACCAATTATTGGCAACTGAGGCTGCCCAAAATGCCAAATACAGGTAGGGGAAACTACAATCAAGTAGGTACAAAAATTTAAACACCTAGGAAGTGTTCAACAGAAGATGAAAGTGAGACACAAAGATCCGAAGGAGAATTGGCATGGCGAAGGAAGCATTCCAGTTGACTGAAGTATTAAGAAACAAGACAATTTCCTAGAAATTGCAAAGAAGAGAGTTAGTTAACCAATTATTGGCAACCGAGGCTGCCCAAAATACAACACAGGTAGGGGAAACTACAATCAAGTAGGTACAAAATTTAAATACCTAGAAAGTGTTCTAACAGAAGACGGAAAGTGCGACACAGAGATCCGAAGGCGAATTATACGGCGAAGGAAGCATCTCCAGAAGTTGACTGAAGTATTAAGAAAATGTACACAATTTTAGAAACAAAGAAGAGTTAGGTTAACCAATTATTGCAACCGAGTTACCAAAATGCCAAATACAGGTAGGGGAAACTACAATCAAGTAGGTACAAAAATTTAAATACCTAGGAAGTGTTCTAACAGAAGACGGAAAGTGCGACACAGAGATCCGAAGGCGAATTGGAAGACAATAACATTCCAGAAGTTGATCAAAGTATTAAGAAACAAGACAATTTCGCTAGAAACAAAGAAGAGAGTTAGTTAACCAATTATTGGCAACTGAGGCTGCCCAAAATGCCAAATACAGGTAGGGTATACTACAATCAAGTAGGTACAAAAATTTCAATACCTATGAAGTGTTCTAACAGAAGACGGAAAGTGCGACACAGAGATCCGAAGGCGAATTGGCATGGCGAAGGAAGCATTCCAGAAGTTGACTGAAGTATTAAGAAACAAGACAATTTCCCTAGAAACAAAGAAGAGAGTTAGTTAACCAATTATTGGCAACTGAGGCTGCCCAAAATGCCAAATACAGGTAGGGTATACTACAATCAAGTAGGTACAAAAATTTCAATACCTATGAAGTGTTCTAACAGAAGACGGAAAGTGCGACACAGAGATCCGAAGGCGAATTGGCATGGCGAAGGATGCGTTCCAGAAGTTGACTGCCAAGGAAACAAGACAATTTCCTAGAAACAAAGAAGAGAGTGAAGTTAACCAATTGGCTGCAACTGAGGCTGCCCAAAATGCCAAATATGGGGTAGGTATACTACAATCAAGTAGGTACAAAAATTTCAATACCCATAAGTGTTCTAACAGGAAGATTGGAAAGTGCGACACAGAGATCCGAAGGCGAATTGGCATGGCGAAGGAAGCATTCCAGAAGTTGACTGAAGTATTAAGAAACAAGACAATTTCCCTAGAAAACAAAGAAGAGAGTTAGTTAACCAATTATTGGCAACTGAGGCTGCTCAAAATGCCAAATACAGGTAGGGTATACTACAATCAAGTAGGTACAAAAATTTAAATACCTAGAAGTGTTCTAACAGAAGACGGAAAGTGCGACACAGAGATCCGAAGGCGAATTAGTACATGAAGGAAGCATTCCAGAAGTTGACTGAAGTATTAAGAAACAAGAACAGAAACAAAGAAGAGAGTTAGTTAATCCAATTATTGGCAACTTGAGTTGCCCAAAATGCCAAATACAGGTAGAAACTACAATCATCAAGTAGGTACAAAAATTTAAATACCTAGGAAGTGTTCTAACAGAAGACGGAAAGTAAGGAAGCACAGAGATCCAGTTGAGAATTGGCATGGCGAAGGAAGCATTCCAGAAGTTGACTGAAGTATTAAAACAAGAAGCACTTCTAGAAACAAAGAAGAGAGTTATTAACCAATTATTGGCAACTGAGCGCCCAAAATGCCACCACAGGTAGGGTATACTACAATCAAGTGTGGTACAAAAATTTCAACACGGCGAAGTGTTCCTCAAACAGAAGGATGGAAAGTGCGACACAGAGAGATCCGAAGGCGAATTGGCATGGCGAAGGAAGCATCTCAGAAGCTGACTAAAGTATTAAGAAACAAGACAATTTCCCGGTGAAACAAAGAAGAGAGTTAGCTAACCAATACCCGCTGGCAACTGAAGCTGCCCAAAATGCCAAATACAGGTAGGGGAAACTACAATCAAGTAGAAATAAAAATTTAAATACCTAGGAAGTGTTCTAACAGAAGACGGCGACACAGAGATTCGAAGGCAATCAGTATGGCGAAGGAAGCATTCCAGAAGACTGAAGAGACATGAACAAGACAATTTCCCTAGAAACAAAGAAGAGATGAAGCTGAACCAATTATTGGCAACTGAGGCTGCCCAAAATGCCACCACAGGTAGGGGGAAACTACAATCCAGGTACAAAAATTTAAATACTCTGGAAGTGTTCAACAGAAGACGGAAAGTGCGACAGAGATCCGAAGGCCATAATTGGCATGGCGAAGGAAGCATTCCAGAAGGACTGAAGACAAGAAACAAGACACTTCAGAAACAAAGAAGAGAGTTAGTTAACCAATTATTGGCAACTGAGGCTGCCTAAAAATACAAATACAGGTAGGGAAAATTACAATCAAGTAGGTACAAAAATTTAAATACCTGGGAAGAACAATGAAGACGGAAAGTGCGACACAGAGATCCATGAATTGGCATAAGGAAGTAAAGGTCCTTCAGTTGATCATATTAAGAACAAGACAATTTCCTCTAGAAACAAAGAAGAGAGTTAGTTAACCAGACTATTGGCAAATCAGAGGCTGCCCAAAATGCCAAATACAGGTAGGGGAAAACTACAACCATAGGTACAAAAATTTAAAATGATCTGGAAGCGTTCTAACAGAAGACGGAAAGTGCGACACAGAGATCCGAAGGAGAATTGCGCATGGCGAAGGAAGCATTCCAGTAGTTGACTGAAGTATTAAGAAACAAGACAATTTCCTAGAAACAAAGAAGAGAGTTAGTTAACCAATTATTGGCAACTGAGGCTGCCCAAAATGCCAAATACAGGTAGGGGAAATTCACAACCAAGTAGGTACAAAAATTTAAATACCTGGGAAGTGTTCTAACAGAATATTTCAGAAAGTGTGACACAGAGATCCGTATGAATTGGCATGGCGAAGGAAGCATTCCAGAAGTTGACTGAAGTATTAAGAAACAAGAGAATTTCCTTAGAAACAAAGAAGAGTTAGTTAACCAATTATTGGCAACTGGAGGCTGCCTGAAATGCCAAATACAGGTAGTGGGTAGGACATAATCAAGTAGGTAAAAATTCAAATACCTAGGAAGTACCACAATGAGAAGACGCAGGCAAGGACACAGAGATCCATGAATGAATGGCGAAGGAAGCATTCCAGAAGTTGACTGAAGTATTAAGAAACAAGACAATTTCCCTAGAAACAAAGAAGAGAGTTATTAACCAATTATTGGTAACTGAGGCTGCCTAAAAATGCCAAATACAGTAGGGGAAAACTACAATCAAGAAAATAAAAATCAACAATTTTGGTAGAAGTGAGCCCAATAAATATTTGCAAAAGACACAGAGATCCGAAGGAGAATTGGCAGGTTAAGGAAGGAAGCATTCCAGAAGTTGACTCTAAGTATTAAGAAACAAGACAATTTCCAGAAACAAAGAAGAGAGTTAGTTAACTAATTGGCACCGAGGCTGCCCAAATGCCAAGTCACAGGTAGGGGAAACTGCCAATCAAGTAGGTACAAAAATTTAAATACCTAGGAAGTGTTCTAACAGAAGATTGGAGAGAAAAGAGGACACAGGAGATCCGAAGGTTAGAAGGTAATAAGGAAGCATTCCAGAAGTTGACTGAAGTATTAAGAAACAAGACAGTTCTTTCCTTGAGAAACAAAGAAGAGAGTTAGTTAATCAATTATTGGCAACTGAGGCTGCCCAAAATGCCAAAGACAGGTAGGGTATACTACAATCAAGTAGGTACAAAATTTAATACCTAGGAAGTGTTCTAACAGAAGACGGAAAGTGCGACACAGAGATCCGAAGGCGAATTGGCATGGCAAGCACATCACATTCCAGAAGTTGACTGAAGTATTAAGAAACATGACAATTTCCCAGAAACAAAGAAGAGAGTTATTAGACCAATTATTGGCAACTGAGGGTCACCAAGGTACAATACAGGTAGGGGAAACTACAATCAAGTAGGTATACAAAAATTTAAATACCTGGGAAGTGTTCTAACAGAAGACGAGAAGTACACAGAGATCCGAAGTAGAATTGGCATGGCGAAGGAAGCATTCCAGAAGTTGATCAAGCATTAAGAAATTGTGATAATTTCCCTAGAAACAAAGAAGAGAGTTAGTTAACCAATTATTGCAACTCGAGGTCACCAAAATTTCACAAAATACAGGTAGGGGAAACTACGTAACTAAGCAGGTAAAGCACAAAAATTTAAAACATCAGGGAAGGTTTCAACAGAAGATTTGCAAAAGGACACAGAGATCCGAAGGCGAATTAAAGTATGCGAAGCATTCCAGAAGTTGACTGAAGTATTAAGAAACAAGACAATTTCCTAGAAACAAAGAAGAGAGTTAGTTAACCAATTATTGGCAACCGAGGCTGCCCAAATGCCAAATACAGGTAGGGGAAAACCAAGGTCCAAGTAGGTATTAAAAATCTCAGTACCTGGGAAGCGTTCTAACAGAAGACGGAAAGTGCGACACAGAGATCCGAAGGAGACTGGTAAGTATGAAGAAGCATTCCGTACACTCAGTATTAAGAAACAAGAGTACTTCCTCAGAAATAAAGAAGAGAGTTAGTTAACCAATTATTGGCAACTGAGGCTGCCCAAAATGCCAAATACAGGTAGGGCATACTTCTACAATCAAGTAGGTACAAAAATTTAAATACCTAGGAAGTGTTCTAACAGGAAGACGGAAAGTGCGACACAGAGATCCGAAGGAGAATTGGCATGGCGAAGGAAGCATTCCAGAAGTTGACTGAAGGATACAGAAACAAGACAATTTCAGAAACAAAGAAGAGAGTTAGTTAACCAATTATTGGCAACTGAGGCTGCCCAAAATGCCAAATACAGTAGGGGAAACTACAATCAAGTAGGCACAAAAATTTAAATACCTAGGAAGTACATCAACAGGGAAGACGGAAAGTGCGACACAGAGATCCGAAGGCGAATTGGCATGGCGAAGGAAGCATTCCAGAAGTTGATCAGTGGCCAAGGAACAAGACAATTTCCCTAGAAACAAAGAAAGAGAGTTAGTTAACTAATTATTGGCAACTGAGGCTGCCTAAAATGCCGTACACAGGTAGGGGAAACTAAGAAATCAAGTAGGCAAAAATTTAAATACCTGGGAAGTGTTCTAACAGAAGACGGAAAGTGCGACACAGAGATCCAAGGAGAAATTGCATGGCGAAGGAAGCATTCCAGAAGTTGACTGAAGTATTAAGAAACAAGACAATTTCCCTAGAAACAAAGAAGAGAGTTAGTTAACCAAATTATTGGCAACTGAGGCTGCCCAAAATGCCAAATACAGGTAGGAAACTACAATCAAGTAGGTACAAAAATTTAAATACCTAGGAAGTGTTCTAACAGAAGACGGAAAGTGAGACACAAAGATCCGAAGGAGAATTGGCATGGCGAAGGAAGCATTCCAGAAGTTGACTGAAGTATTAAGAAACAAGACAATTTCCCTAGAAACAAAGAAGAGAGTTAGTTAACCAATTATTGGCAACTGAGGCTGCCCAAAATGCCAAATACAGGTAGGGGAAACTACAATCAAGTAGGTACAAAAATTTAAATACCTAGGAAGTGTTCTAACAGAAGACGGAAAGTGCGACACAGAGATCCGAAGGAGAATTGGCATGGCGAAGGAAGCATTCCAGAAGTTGACTGAAGTATTAAGAAACAAGACAATTTCCCTAGAAACAAAGAAGAGAGTTAGTTAACCAATTATTGGCAACTGAGGCTGCCCAAAATGCCAAATACAGGTAGGGTATACTACAATCAAGTAGGTACAAAAATTTAAATACCTAGGAAGTGTTCTAACAGAAGACGGAAAGTGCGACACAGAGATCCGAAGGAGAATTGGCATGGCGAAGGAAGCATTCCAGAAGTTGACTGAAGTATTAAGAAACAAGACAATTTCCCTAGAAACAAAGAAGAGAGTTAGTTAACCAATTATTGGCAACTGAGGCTGCCCAAAATGCCAAATACAGGTAGGGGAAACTACAATCAAGTAGGTACAAAAATTTAAATACCTATGAAGTGTTCTAACAGAAGACGGAAAGTGCGACACAGAGATCCGAAGGCGAATTGGCATGGCGAAGGAGACGTTCCAGAAGCCGAGTAGAATTTTTTTTAATCATTTCACCCCAAGCAAGGCATTCCACTGCCATTATAGCGCAGGGGGTTACATAGGGGAAGGTGCTGAGAGAGCGACTGGATATAGGAAATGTCAGAAGGAGGGTGATAGACGAGTAAGGAGGTACATAGGAAGAGTGTTTAAGGAGAATGCGTGCGAGTTAGTGTGTTAGGAGGTGTCTATTGACCTTACATGTAAACTCCTGGAGATTGTAGCTGTCGGGGAAGCAAGTATGCGGAAGGGAATTCCACAGGCAAAGAAACAGGATAATGTCACTAAAAACAAACAATAGAGTACTGGATTTCTATGTGATGTCAGTTCATCAATATAACAGTGAATGCTGAACAATATTATCAAAACTTGAAGCAAGTGAAATTTGGTTCTACAGAAGGATGCTGCGGATATCGTGGACCCAGTACGTGAGCAATCATGAGGTTTTCGAAAAGATGGAAACCAAACTGAAATTAATATTGAGCACCAGGAAGAGACAGCTAAAGTTCTTGGGACATGCAATGAGGAAGGAGGGCCTGGAGAATCTGATACTAACAGGCCAGATAGAGGGGAAAAGAGACAGGGGAAATCAGCGGATAACATATTTGAAAGGACCTGAGCAGGTGAATGACAGAACAAGGCTGTGAATTGTTACAGGAGGGAATGTGCTAAGAGCCACTAGAAATAGGGAAACGGGGAAGGCCGTAATCGCCTACGTCCTAAAAGGACAAGGCACATAGAAGAAGAAGAAGAAGAAGAAGAAGAAGAAGAAGAAGAAGAAGGAACCTTAAAGCTTTGCAAATGCACAAAGTCTCCTCGGTGATAGTCGATTTTCTTTAAATATGACACGAAACTGCAGAAAAGCCATATTTATTTTATTTTATTTTATATATAATCGTTTCACCCCAAGCAAGGTGCGCAGGAGGCTACATAAGAAAAGAGTGAAAGGATACCTAAGAGGAAAGCAAATAGAAAGAGGAACAGATTACAGGGGCTGTCAGAGAATGGGGAAGAGAAGGATGGGAATACTGGTCTTCACTCCTGTGTTCACGTCCTTCTCTTGCCCTTTCTCTGACTCCCCCTGTAACTGGTTCGTTTTTCTCTTCACTCTACTCCTGCCTAAAACGTTTACTCTCTTATGTACATCATTGGCGGTACCGTCTTGCTTGGGGTTAAGTGATTAAAAAAAAAAAGAAGAAAATGTGCGTGCAGAAACCAGCAAGACCTGATGGGGTCATAACGAAAATGCTCTCAATACTAGACGACTGTGTCATGGAAAAAATTACAGAAGTACAGGCATAGGTAAAAATCGATAAAAATGGATGGCAGACCAGCGTTTAGGAGAGACAGCATGCAAACAGCTATGGGCAAACAGTGAACACGAAAACAGAAGCAAAACAATATGAATACATATTAAAAAAATATTTTAAAAATAACAGAAATAGATTTTCATATTTTTTATAATCGTTTCACCCCCAAGCAAGGCAGTACTGCCACTGGTGCGGAGGGGCTACATAAGAGGGGAGCAAATAGAAAGAGGAACAGATTACAGGGGGTGTCAGAGAATGGGTAAGAGAAGGATGGGAATAGTGGTCTTCACTCCTGTGTTCCCGTCCTTCTCTTGCCCTTTCTTTTTCATCCTCTGTAGCTGCTTCGTCTTACTCTTCACTCTCCTCCTGCCTAAAAGACAGATAAACAAAAGATAGATAGATAGATAGATAGATAGATAGATAGATAGATAGATAGATAGAAACATTTGAAAATATTGTGATAATAGATATGGAAATATTGTAATAGATAGATAGATAGATAGATAGATAGATAGATAGATAGATAGATAGATAGATAGATAGATAGAAAGAAAGAAAATGAATTCACTGGTGCCCCCGCTACAAGAATTTACACGTGCAATCAGACTGGCAACAGGGTCCCATCCATTTACAGTTACTTGCTTGGGAAGGAACGATAAAAAAAACAAACTTAAAAGGCTGGCAGACCAGCGTTTAGGAGAGACAGCATGCAAACAGCTATGGGCAAACAGTGAACACGAAAACAGAAGCAAAACACTATGAAAATATATAAAAAATATTTTAAAAATACCAGAAATAGATTTTCATATTTTTTTATAATCGTTTCGTCCCAGGCAAGGCAGTACTGCCACTGGTGCGTGGGGGGCTACATAAGAGGAGAGTGAAAGATTACATAGGAGGGGAGCGAAGACAAAGAGTAACCGAAGAGGAACCGGTTACAGGATGTGTCAGATAATGGGCAAGAGAAGGATGGAGATACTGGTGCGAAGAGAGTTGCGTGAGAGTAGAATGGAAAAGGGAGAAGAACAAGATTCAGGGGATGTTAGGGAAAGAATAAGAGAAGTATGGGCGTCAAAGGAATAACAGATGGCAATTGAGGCTGCATTTAAACTTTTGAATATTGTAGCTATCAAGGAAGCGAGTATATGGAAGGAAATTCCACAGACGGGAAATGCGAGAGAAGAAGCTGTTAGAGTAGAAGTGTTGGTTGTTGCGAAAACACGAAAACAGAAACAAAACACTATAAAAATATATAAAAAATATTTTAAAAATACCAGAAATAGATTTTCATATTTTTTATAATCGTTTCGCCCCAAGCAAGGCAGTACTGCCACTGGTGCACAGGGGGCTACATAAGAGTGAACGGTTACATAGGAGGAGAAGGAAGATAAAGAGTAACCGCTTACAGGAATGGGTAAGAGAAGGATGGGAATACTCGTGGGAAGAGAGTTACGTGAGAGGTTGAGTAAAAAGAGAGAAGAAAATACAGAGGGTGTTAGGGAAAGGATAAAAGAATGATGGGAGTAAAGGGAATAAGCAATGGTAATTGACGTTGCATTTAAACTCTTGGAGATTGCAACTGTTAGTGAAACAAGTATACGAAAGTGATTTCCACAGGCAGGAACTGCGAGAAAAGAAGCTGTTGGAGTAGAAGTGGCGGCTGCATTTGGTTATACCTAAACTACAACAAAGTTATGCCAATTTCAATTGTTTGAATATCCGACGAGGAATCTTTAAAAAAGACTCCCTGTCTTCCCTTCTGTTCGGTTTGTTCTTAATCCTTTTTTTCCGCATGAGCAAAACAGGATACAAAGCAAGAAAGTAAGCGTTTAATCATCTATTCTACAGGATATCAAACTGTTTGCCAAAGATGACATCGATTTGAAGGGTATACTAAATACTGTAAAATGTTTCAGTGATGATATCGTTATGGATTTAGTATTAGATAAATGTGCAAAAGAAACATTCAAGAAAGAGAGAATTACAGAAACACACTCAATAGATCCAGGGAGCTGGAACATCGATAAGGTAGTTGGAACAAAATGAAGCCTATAAGTATTCAGAAATTTATGAAGGTGATGGAATGCAACATATCCAAATGAAAGAGAAAGTCAGAAAAGTATACTACAGATGTGTGCACCAGGCATTGAATATCTAGTTGAATTCTCAAAACAGAATATCAGCCATAAACTCTTTGGCTGTCCCTGTGGTGCTATAGAGTTTCAACATCCTTAATTGGACAATAGTCGACATTAACGAACGGATGTTAAAACGAGTACGCTTCTTACTTTCCATCGCATGCATCATCCAAAGGCTGATGTTGATCGTCTGTTGGTGGCTAGATCCGAAGGAGGCAGAGGATTAGTTCAACTTGAACTAATTTACAAAACAACAATCGGTCTTCAAAGATACCTGGAAACTCTAAAAGATTAAATGACGATCTGTGAAAAAAATTAGGAAAATTTATTCAGTCATAAAGAAAGTCAATATACTGAATATCTGATGAGGAATCATTCAAGGAGACTCATTATCACCCCTTCTGTTCTGTCTGTATTTAATTCCTCTTTTGCATATACTAAACAGTAATTACTATGAATACAAAGTAAACAAGAAAGTGTTTAATCACCTATTGTATAAGGATGATATTGAACTTTTGCCAAAGACCACAATGAGTTGAATAGTGTCCTCAATACCGTAAAATCTCAGTGATGACATCGGTATGGATTTCGGATTAGATAATTTTTTTTTATAAGCGGTACAGATCCTCCATTGTATTTTGTCAAGAAGCCCAAGGAGAGCAGCAGGGGCACCCGACCAGATATGGCAGCAATATTCAATACACGGGCGGATGGTAGATTTGTATATGTGCAGAATAGATCTGCAATGTTACTTTTTCTGACCTGGCAACTCAGTTTTAGTTTCTTTTAGCACCATAAGTTCCTCGTGCCTCTTCTATAAATATTTTCAGGGTAGTTTTTCAAATGAACAATCCCCTTTAGTATTTTTCTATATTTCTGAGATGAGGTAGTATTTACAGTATTTACATTATTTGGACTATTGTCCTCATCTTTGTTGCCATTTGTACGACGTTTAATAATAGATCATTCTATTTGTCTATATTTCTGAGATGAGGTAGTATTTACAGTATTTACATTATTCGGACTATTGTCCTAATCTTTGTTGCCATTTGTACGACGTTTAGTAATAGATCATTCTATTTGTCCATATTTCTGAGATGAGGTAGTATTTACAGTATTTACATTATTCGGACTATTGTCCTCATCTTTGTTGCCATTTGTACGACGTTTAATAATAGATCATTCTATTTGTCTATATTTCTGAGATGAGGTAGTATTTACAGTATTTACATTATTCGGACTATTGTCCTAATCTTTGTTGCCATTTGTACGATGTTTAGTAATAGATCATTCTATTTGTGCATATTTCTGAGATGAGGTAGTATTTACAGTATTTACATTATTCGGACTATTGTCCTAATCTTTGTTGCCATTTGTACGACGTTTAATAATAGATCATTCTATTTGTCTATATTTCTGATATGAGGTCGTATTTACAGTATTTACATTATTTGGACTATTGTCCTCATCTTTGTTGCCATTTGTACGACGTTTAATAATAGATCATTCTATTTGTCCATATTTCTGAGATGAGGTAGTATTTACAGTATTTACATTATTCGGACTATTGTCCTCATCTTTGTTGCCATTTGTACGACGTTTAATAATAGATCATTCTATTTGTCTATATTTCTGATATGAGGTCGTATTTACAGTATTTACATTATTTGGACTATTGTCCTCATCTTTGTTGCCATTTGTACGACGTTTAATAATAGATCATTCTATTTGTCCATATTTCTGAGATGATGTAGTATTTACAGTATTTACATTATTTGGACTATTGTCCTAATCTTTGTTGCCATTTGTACGACGTTTAATAATAGATCATTCTATTTGTCTATATTTCTGAGATGAGGTAGTATTTACAGTATTTATATTATTCGGCCTATTGTACTCATTTTGTTGCCATTTGTACGACGTTTCGACCGTTGTACGCTCCGACCTTCTTCAGGGGCTAGGAATTTCGAACCGAACCCTTTATTACAATCACTGGGGTATATCATCCTCATTCCTTGCGTAAAGCCACGATAGGAAGTTATGAGTTATGAGTTATTCTTGGGGTGGGGGCACCAGTAACCTAAGTAAAAGAATAAAAATATTTGTAGAAGAAACACATCCCACCGATGAGAAAGTGGCTGGAGTCGAGCTGCCAGGTCAGCAGCAATCACATTACAGATTCTCCTTTGGAGCCTGTCGAGAACACTGAGATGAACAGCAGGGGCGCCTGACCAGATATGACAACAGTATTCTATGCATGGTCAGATGGTTGATTTTTATATATTCAAGATGGATTCAGGCGGAACAATCATTATGTCATTTTTACTTAATCCTTATTCTTTTATTGTTCTCTCTCATTAATTATGTTTTCTTATATTTTCTAACACACTGTAAGACCTTTGCGTCTTAGTGGCTTTATTGCCTTACTTGGGGTGAGATTTTTAAATATATTTAGATACAGTGTTATCAGTTAACTTTTCTTCTTCATTCCTTTTCTTTTATTATTTTTTCTCCTTCATGCTATCTTTTTCTCCTACCATTTCATATCCGGAAACACCTTTCGTCTTAGTGACTTCATTGCGTTGCTTGAAATGATAAAAAAAATTGATACTTTAAATCTTTAAGCCAATTATGCAGTTAGAAGCAATTTGGTGAAAATTTATACTTTGTCAAAGTGTCTGTCGGTGCAAATATTTAAAACTGTTTAAGATCTCATGCCTTTCGGCATCGCCTCTGCTACCTACCAGGATAAGATCGATTGAAGCCGCTTTCTAATATTTTCAATTTAAAAGAAAGAAGAACATTTTTTTTTAGAAGAATATAAAATTTTCTTCTACCAAGTTTTCTTGACTTCCGCACGCCCACATCCCTCCCCCACAAGAATCGCCTCAAGCTTTTAGACTCTGAGATATTTTCACCATTCCAGTACGAAACGGTTTTCTAAAAAAAAAACTAATATTACTGAAACTTCTAAAAAAAAAAAGGAAAAAAAAAAAGAAAAAAGAGCTATGTCGTGTTTATATGAATGGCAGCCCATCAATTTCGTGATGACATGAATAATTCTTTATTTAGCAATAGAAGAAGAGTACACACACATAAACACACACACATATACATTTACACACACACTCCAACATGCCGCACACGCACACACACACACACACACACACACACACATATATATATATATATATATGTTATATGTGATATATATGTTATCTGTTATATATCTGTTATATGTTATCCCCCGTGGGGATTTTCATATCGAAATGGTCATTCAACATCATTGAATTAATCCTTTTTTAATTTATATATATATATACACACACACACACACACACACACACACACACACATATATATATATATATATATATATATATATATATATATATTAAAAAAGGATTAATTCAATGATGTTGAATGACCATTTCGATATGAAAATCCCCACGGGGGATAACACAGCACCTCAGCAACAGAAAAATCCTTTCCGAAACTGGAGAAAAATCAGTCTAATTTTCCTTTTTAAATAGATTTGCAAAGAAATTAAAAAAGAAAAAGAAAAAAAAAGAAAAAAGATAAAACAAAATAAAATCAAATAAACAAGAAAAGAAAAAAATTGACATCGTCTGGGTTCGCAAAAAAAGGAAAGAGAATTGTAACTTAAAAATTAACGGATGGCCGTGTTGAATTGATGTAAGGTTAAGCAACAAGGAAAAAAGGTGGGAGATAAGAGAGATAAAGGAAGGAAGGGAGGGAAAAAGAAAAGAAAAAAAAGAAAAAAATTTTTATATATTACAGACGCTGGACATATTCAAAAACCTAACTTCCCAAAAACGTTGAAGTATTAGAAAAAGGCCTTTACTTAAAAAGGTATAATTATTTTTAAAGGGAATAAAAAGATATAGGATTTAAAATATATATATTTATATATATATATATATATATATATATATATATATATATACGCACACATGATACCGGGAAATGCTATGCAGGTATATATATATATATATATATATATATATATATAAAATGAAGACAGAAGTAGGAAAAATACAAGTTACACACATAAACACACACACACACACATGACACACTCATGTACAGGCACACACACGAGAACACACGGGAACAAATACCGGATGTCAAAAAAATGCATGAATAAACACGCCTCCTATTAAAGCAGACATATAGCACCAAGTTGTAAAACGGTGTCTACTACCACCCTGACAGAGATGCAAAAATGCCAAATCCTATTATGGGTCAACGTGCACATATATAAACCATAAATTAAAGCAAACAGATATATCTGCAGATCGTAAAACGGCGCCCACTATCACTTTAACAAAGATGCGAAAAAGCCAAATCCTATTATCGTTCAACGCACACATGTAAAAAACATAAACACACACGCACAAACACACTTAAGCACACACACACACACACACACACACACACACACACACACACACACTACAATTAACGACAGCAGTCCCAGCGAAAGATGACTATTTGTCGACAGGCGCGGTATACGAGCGGACGTAGAATCAAACTCACTTACCATTCTGAAGATGAAATTTGGATCTCGAAATACTAATGAATGATAAATAAGAAATACCCAACACCTTCTTTACCGTCCTTCATTTTACTAAACGCATTGTGGTAACCTTCAAAATCTACCTATACAGGGAATACTCATTTTAATGAATTTGCTTATGGTAACTGAGCGCCTAGAAAAGATGTCAGTGATATCAGTCAGTCAGTTGAGTGCCATACGCGATACACGCTTGGGCGATCATGTCTTGACAGAGACATGACTGACTGGGCAGAAGATTATCCCGCAGTAGGTTGCCATTGCTTTCTGCGGTAGACTGGTTGCCGACCAAGGCTATAGAACCCAATCTGTCCTGTTATTTGACTCATAGCTAGAGGGAAAAGAAATGTATTATATTATTATGTAGTAATTAGTGGGGGATCGGTTTCCTATTGTTATGAAGTAATAAACTGACCCCCACTTTATGACCAGTAGAAGCCTTAATCATTATTCCAACTATTATATTCAGTCAGTCAGTTAAGTGCCACACGTGATACACGCTTTTGGCGATCATGTCCCGAAAGAGACATGACTGACTGGGCAGAAGATTATCCCGCAGTAGGTTGCCATTGCTTTCTGCGGTAGACTGGTTGCCGACCAAGGCTATAGAACCCAATCTGTCCTGTTATTTAACCCATAACTGGAAGGAAGGGACGGATTAATACCTTTCCCAAGGGTATTTGCGCGTAAGTGAATGCAATGAATTCAGCTGGAATTCGAACTCGGCTCCCCGATTTCTCATTCCGAGCCGATATCCAATGCACCACAACGCACATCCTTCAGTGATATACCATAATTAAAACACAAAATAACAAAAAATGAAATTTTAAATGAGATTTAGAGAGCTATGGACAAACTAAATTAGGTAAGAATTAAAATATCAATGACTTCTCATTGTAACTAAATACTAAAGAACAAATTTATTCAATAAAATAGCCATTCGCTTCAACCAGGGCCTTCAGACGACTTTAGAATCTCCTGCAACTCTTCTGGACATTCCTCTTGTTTAATTTGGGGAATGCTGGCATTATCCTTGCTTTCACTTCATCTTTGGTGCTACAAGAAATTTTGTTGGCTCAACCCCGCCCCACACATAATCAAGGTGCTTGCAGTCTGGGGAATTAAGTGGCCAGATTTAAGGGTTGTTGTGGTCGCAGAAATTGCCTGACAGCCATGACTGGGTTCTTCTGCTTATGTGGCATGTGGCAGTCCTGTTGCCAGTCATCTATGAAAAATGTATATTTTATTCTTACACAATTTCACACATTCCAAACAACCGACCTTCTGATGAAAACCTGAGAATTCTGGAATGCCTTGTAAGTTGTAGGGAGTTCGGTTATGTCTGACACAAGGCTGAATCCAATAAACATTAACAATCTCCCCAAAGCTTCAGTAGTGACTCATGACTTACCAAGAACACGCACCCTATAAGCCTCAGAGATATATACATTAATATACTGTTTAACTAAAAATAAAATATCTACTCAAATCGGAGTATCGATTAAAAACAATGTTCAAATAAATTATATATATATCTAAATTTTTTTAGAAAGTTTTTTTAGATATACTACAATTTCATGGGTAATACATATTTCACCACACAATTTATACAAAGACACTGACTGTCCATATTTAGAATAGACATTTGTAACGGTAATTTATAAAAAATCCATCACTCATTCAAAAAAACAAAAAAAAAAAAACGAAAAAAAAACCAAAAAAAACCCACCAAAGACATAAAAAAGGAAAAAAGAAAAGTGTAGACGATAGATAAATGAAAAGAAGAGCAAAAAGAAAAGAAAAAGAAATAAAAAGAAAACGAACAGTATACTATTTTCTCTGTATACTGTTCGTTTTCTCTGTATAATGTTCATAGCGTCTATAGCAACACGTCTGCTTTCTTAGAAAAAACATGACGTGGAAAATTTAACATTGAAATTTAATTTCAAGTATAATGGGATTTTTTTTTTTTAATCATTTCACCCCGAGCAAGGCGGAAACGCCACTGATGTGCAGGGGGTTACATAAATGTAAAAAGATTAATTAGAAAAGAGTGAGGAGTACAAACTAGTTAGAAAGGAACAATAGAAAGCTGAGAAAGCAGGTGCGATGACAGATACATAGGTGGAGAGAAAGAGAAGGTTATACGGGGGTGGGGAGAGAGCTAGAGTCCAGTGGTTAGTAGATGGGTATTGACTTTGCATTTAAATTTCTGGAGGTTGTAGCCGTCAGGAAAGCAAGAATACGGAAGTGAGTTCCACAGGCGGGAAGTGCGAGAGAGGAAGCTGCAGGAGTAGAATTGTCGTCTGCATTTGGCTAACCTGACTGTGAATGGGTGGGACCCAGTTGCCAGTCTGGTTGCACGAGTAAACACCTGTTGAGGAGGCATCAGTGACTTAAGTTCGTCTGAGCAGAAGCCATGAAAGTATTTATAGAACAGACAAAGGGAGGCCACATTTCGACGATGGGGAAGTGGTTGCAGTCGAGCCGCCAGATCAGTACCTATCACATTACAGACTCTCCTTTGGAGCCTGTCAAGAACACTGAGGAGAACGGCAGGGGCACCTGACCATAAATGGCAGCAGTACTCCATGCACGGACGGATGGTTGACTTGTATATATGCAGGATGTATTCAGGTGGAAAGAACATCCTGGATCGACATAGTGACCCAACCTTCTTAGCAGTAGATTTTGCTATGGATTCAATATAGTGGTTCCATTTGAGGTCTGAGGACAGGGTAAGTCCGAGGAGGCGTAGGATATATTTACGGTAAAAAATAAATTGTAAATCATAATTTTAATACAAATTTAAAAAATAACTACTATTAATATTATTTTAAAAATTCATTTAAAATAATTAAAACATATAAAATAAAATAAAATAAAATTATAATTAAATTTGGAAAAAAGGAAAAGTTAGAAAGATAAACGTAGAAAAAGAGAGAAAATAGTAAAGATAGATATCTAAAATAATTAAAATATTAAAAATTTAGATATTTTAAATTAAAATATTTAAAATTTAGATATCTAAAATAATTAAAAATAAATGTCTTACATCGACAGAAACGTCTATTACAATTATATGCATTCGTCTGAATATAAACATTTTTTGGGATATTTTGAAGATTAACTGTTGTATCATTTGGGTCTGACGAGCCGCAAGGTCATCATTTAGCGGTGAAATATGTATTACACATGAAATTGTAGTATATCTAAATTTTTTTCTAAATTATATTACTCTGTTAAATTAAATAAATGAATTTAACATTGAGTTCTTTTAAGTTCGTCTCTATCGGAATTTACCTGAATAATATACCAAGTGTTCTACTTTATATATATATATATATATATATATATATATATATATACATATATATATATATATATATATATATATATATTCCGCTACCTGAGCGCTCAAAAAAATCCCCGTTACGTGAGCGTTCTTAAAAAAAACGGTAAAATCAGTTATTGCAAATCACCTGAAGACACAACATGGTAGAAAAAAAGTCGCATCATAACTCGTTTACAAATGAATATATATATATGTATATATCAGCATGCAGTGTGGGTATAGAAGAATCCAAAGTAGTATCCTGTACATACAGTGGTGGGATAACTCTCTAAGAGAGCTCTAAATATATATGTATATAAATACATAGAGAGCAAATATAAGAAAAATTAAGGCAGACAAGTTATTTCATGGTAAATCGGATTTTACACGAATAAAAGGATTTTACACGAATAAACTGATGATGGTTCGCCTGAAATAGACACATTCTTCCGACTTACCATGAAATAACGTGTCTGCCTTAATGTTTCTTATATATATATATATATATATATATATATATATATATATATATATATATATATATATAATTGTTATTGTTGTTATTATTACAAGTGTATATTTAATAAATACTTTACTGAGTTGTTTACATATTGTAGAATTTGAAATGTATTGTAAATGTCTCGTTTTGTTCCTCTGGATTTTTCACTGAATATAATCTTTTTTTTTTTTTTTTTGCTTGTTGTAAATTTGTGGAACTCTCGTTCTAAGTGTGTTGTAAAGCATACAATTTTCAAACTAGTTATTCTAATTTTTATTTTTGATGCTGTTCTTATGACTCCCCCTTTTTCAATTTCACTTTCGTTTTTCTAAGTATGTCATTTAAAACCCATTTAAAAATATTTTGACATCTTTCTATACGCGAATTGGTTTACTAAATTTTATCTTTTCCTTATTCGTGATTTCTTTGTCAAACCGCAGACATTTTTTATCCATCGTTTAGTATTTCAATTCGTTGTGGCTTATGCTTTTATTTTCTGGTTTCAATTTTACAAAATACGCACTTTACAATGAAAGCCCGTTCCTTAAAAGAGCAGCTTCAGATTCTTTTCCTTATAAAAAAAAAAAATGGTTGTAACCCATCCTTGTTAGGCCTCAATTTGAAATCGAAAACTAAGAAATGAGAAATCGCTACAAAATGTTTTTCAAGAAAAAGAAATGTCTCCGAATTACGTAAACCTTTGTTTTCGTAAAAGTCGATAGATTTTATTTTGTATTTTTCGTTCAAAAACAAAATAATGAAAATAACTTTATCCGGACATTCCCTTCAACAAACGAAAAAACTCTCTTTGCAAGAAAATTCTTAACAAGGTTAAAATTTATTTTGTATGTCACTCTCATAGATCTGCTAGTTGTGTAAAAGGCTGTCTCGCTACCAAGACTGTTTCATTTAATCTAAGACAAGCGTTCGAGTTCATGCTTGAATCAGTATCATAAATGTTAATTTTTACATGAATAAAATCTTCAGACTAAGACAATTGGTATCTATCTATATATATATAAAAAGCAAGATGTTTGTGTGTGTGTGTGTGTGTCTGTCTATATGTCTGTTTGTATGTCCTTTATAGAAATCCACAATTTTTATCCGATTTTCAACAAACTTAACCCTCTAGGGCCATTCGTATCATATTTGATACAGTATGAAAACAAGCCTTGAAAGAAATATTTTCCTGAAAAATTTTTTAAGAGAAATATTTTATAAATTTCAAATGAAAGCAGTACTGACTGCTCAGTCAATGAATACCAAATGTTTCCTTATAGGGAAATACCAAAGGTTTCCTTATAGGGAAATACTGTATCAAATATGATAGGAATGGCCCTAGAGGGTTAACATAAATATTCTTTAGTCTTCCGGCCAGGTCATGGGCTACTTAATTTTTTTCCCGATTTCCCCCCCGATATCTCTATATATAACAGACAAGATATTTGTGTGTATCTATCTGTCTGTCTGTATGTATGTATGTTCTTCATACAAATCCACAATTTTTATCCGATTTTCAACAAACTTCACACAAATATATTTTAGAACTCCAGTCAGGTCATGCAAATTTCTTTCGATTTCCCCCCGATATCGGAAATCGATACCCCGATATCCGATTAGGTTTGATCAAGATTAGGATTTCAGCTCTTTTATCGTGGTTCTTGCTTCAGAATTTGCTCTAACTTGGTAAAAATATAGTTTTTTGTCTCAAACATTAGTAGATCTTCTCAGATAACTCATTTTCCTCGATATCGGAAAAGCCGATAGATCCCAAATAGGCATGTACGCCGATGACACCACAATTTACTCTCGCCTCGATCAAAAACCCGGGGTGGGTGACAAAGCGAACCTCGCTGCCGAGCTTGCAAAGGACTTCCAATCCGTGGTGCACTGAGGTAGGAAGTGGCTCGTGAATTTCAATGCTTCCAAAACGAAGCTGCTATCAATTAACCACCATAGACAATCGCGCCTACCTCCCATTAGCATGGAACAGACTTGCCTCCCTGAGAGTAAAGCACTACGCCTCCTTGGCCTTACACTCTCGGCGGACCTCAAATGGAATGACTATATCAAATCCATTGCTAAGTCCGCTGCTATGAAGATCGGTTCTCTGTGCAGGGCCCGGAAATTTTTCCGTCTGAATCTATCCTGCACATATATAAATCTACCATCCGCCCGTGTATTAAATACTGCTGCCACATCTGGTCGGGTGCCCCTGCTACTCTCCTCGGGCTTCTTGACAAAATACAACGGAGAATCTGTAACGTGATCGATCCTGACTTGGAGGACCGGCTGCAACCACTCTCTCACCGGCATGACGTGGCTTCCCTGTGCCTCTTCTATAAGTACTTTCACGGCTTCTGCTTCGATGAACTTAGGTCATTGGTGCTGTCTAGGTACGAATTTACACGAGATACTAGATTAGCAACTAGGTCCCACCCTTTTACAGTGAAACAGATAAGATGTAGCCGTAAATTCTACTCCAACAGCTTCTTTTCTCGCACTTCCCGCCTGTGGAATTCCCTTCCACATGCCTGCTTCCTCGACAGCTACAATCTCCAGGAGTTTAAATGTAAGGTCAATAGACACCTCCTAACACACTAACTTGCATCTATTCTCTCAAACACTCTCACCATCTAACCAACCCTCATTCTCGGTATCCTTACCCGTCTATCACCCTCCTTCTGACATTTCCTATATCTAACCATCCTTTTCCCATCACTTCCCAGACTCTATGTAACCCCTGCGCAATAGTGGCAGTAGAATGCCTTGCTCGGGATGAAACGATTAAAAAAGAACATTCAGTCATCAATATGGCTCATTTTCTCCAATTGTACTCCCGATGGGTACGATAAATTTTCAGGGATCTACTTAGGTTAGTTGATCCTTGGATGACTTATTTTACCCCGATATTGGAAATCGATACCCCGATATTCTATCGGGTCTGATCAAAATCAGGTTTTCAGCCCTTTTATTTTGGTTTTTGCATCGGGTTTTGCTCTAAGTAGATATAATTGCAGTTCTTAGTCTCAGCCATGATACCATTTACTCAGAGGACTTATTTAGTTTTCAAAATTCAATTTGCGACGGAAAACTTATTTAACATTGAAACATTGAAATCAAACTTTGACTTGCATCCATTCATTTTTCTTTCAATCTACGGTTTCGCTTTAACTGGAAACAACTGTTGCTTTTTAGTCTTTCGTGCCAACGTCCAAAGCGTCTGAGCTCCAGGACCATGGATTAGTTTTAAAGCTTTCATACACCCGAGCAAATCCAGGTTATACTGCTAGTTTGACTATACGTCTGAGATGAAGTACTATTTACATTATTTATATTGTTCGGACTGTTGTCTTCAACATTATTGCCTTGTTTAAGAGGTTTCGGTCGTTCTACACTCCGGTTTTGGGGAAAGGTATTAATCCACATCTTTCCACTCCAGCTATGGGCAGAATAGAATGACAGATTAGGTTCTATAGCCTTGGTTGGAAACCAGTCTACCGCAGAAAGTAATGGCAACCTATGGCGGGAAAATCTAGAGGAATAATATATCTATTAGGGTATCTACTGGGCCATGGGTCTTTGAGGACACATAGCCCAGTGGATGAATGCGTTGATTAGATCTATTTACTTCACCCAAAGAGTTGGGATTAATACCTCGCTACAGCAATAGTTTAACAAATAACGTGTTAAAGGGAGATAACTGCATGATATCCGGAAGTGGCATTGCACAATGAATGAGAATGATATACTCCAGTGATTGAAATAAAGGGTTTGTTTCGAATTTCCTAGCACCTAAAGAAGGCCGGAGCGTACAACGGCCGAAACGTTGTAAATATGTCGATAAAGATGATTGGTTGGTTGTTTTGTTTTTATGGCAAATCAACCTCGGCGGATCATCTATTGCCAACTAAATGTTATTTATTTATTACTGGTAATACCTTTTTCTTTCAACAATTTATTGTTGTTTTTATATAAGTTTTGTGTCTAGTAATACTTTTTTCTTTTTTGAGTATCAAGATTCATTGGGATTTGTTTTCAAGCGCAGGGTCCCCAAGCCCTACCCTTGTTATTTAACCTATAACTGGAGGGAAGGGACGGATTAATACCTTTCCCAAGGGTACCAGTGCTTAAGTGAATACAGGGTATTCAACTGGAATTCGAACTCGGCTCACCGATTTCTCTTTCTG
Source organism: Ascarosepion bandense (assembly GCA_037127315.1). Taxonomy (NCBI): domain Eukaryota; kingdom Metazoa; phylum Mollusca; class Cephalopoda; order Sepiida; family Sepiidae; genus Ascarosepion; species Ascarosepion bandense. The sequence goes on from JBBBDQ010000463.1 coordinate 1,346,622, forward strand.
AGCCGATATCCACTGCACCACAACGCACATACGTCACTAAACGCTTACAGTACCTGGCATTCCCAAGCGGTCACCCATCCAAGTACTAACCAGGATCAACGTTGCTTAACTTCGGTGATCCAGCAAGAACCGGTGTATTGAACGTGATAGGCCGTAAGCCTGATAAAGATGAGGACAACGGTTCGAACCGTGCAAATAATGTAATACAATTGGTGCAAAATAATTTTGATATTTAATTTTGCTTGAGTTTGTCATGTTTCGGATGAAGCAAAGCTAAGTAATTATTAGTGCTGTCAGTTAATTGCTATACATGATGCACGTATGTGGGTTCATGCCTCTTTCGTGTCATGACTGAATAGGCAGATTTTCCCGCAGTAGGTTGCCATTACTTTTTGCGGTAGACTGATTACCAACCAAGTCTATAGTACCTAATCTGTCCTGCTATTAAACCCATAGCTGTGTGAGAAGAGATGGGTTAATACCTTTCTCAAAGGTCAGTCAGTCATTTAATTACCATACGTGATACATGCTTGGACGTTCATGTCTCATTCAAGACAGAAGATTTTCCTGCAATAAGTTGCCATTACTTTCTCTGTTAGACTGGTTACTAACAAAGTCTATCGAAATCAGTCTGTCCCCTTATTTAACCCATAGCTGAAGGGAGAATATATGGATAAGTACCTTTCCGAAAGGTCACTCAGTGAGTTAAGTGCCTTACGTGATACACACTTGGATGACCATGTCTCTTTCAATTCATGACAGAATAAGTAGAAGATTTTCCCTCAGTAGGTTGCCATTACCTTTTGCGGTAGACTGGTTGCCAACCAAGGTTATAGAACCTGTCTTGCTATGCATTTCGTAGCTGAAAATAGAAAAGATGCATTAATACTTTTCGACTGGAATTCTTCTTCTTCTATGTGCCTTGTCCCTTAGTAGGCGATCATGTCTATCCACGTATCCCTATCCCGGGTGGCTCTCAGCACGCTTTTCCCTGTCACACCGCGCAACCCATGTTCCGTCATCCATATACACAGGCCAGTCAGTTATGTAACATAATGTTTTCCCCTGTCATTCCTTCTCTCTATCTGGCCTGTTCGTATCAGGTTCTCCAAGCCCTCCTTCCTCATTGCATGTCCCAAAACTTCAGCTGTCTCTTCCTGATGCTCACTATTAATTTCCTTTTCGTTTCCATCATTTCCAAAACCTAATCATTGCTCACATGCTAGATCCATGATATCCGCATCATCCTTCTGTAGAACCACGTCAGTTGCCCCAAGTTTTTTCTTCATCTTCGATGATATTGTCCAACATTCATTGCCATATTGAAGAACTGACACCACATAGCAATCCAGTACTCTCTTCTTTGTTTCTAGTGAAATTTTCCTGTTTCTTAATACTTTACTCAACTTCTTGAATGCGTCCTTACCAATTCGTTTTCGGATTTCTGTGTCGCATTTTTCATCTCCTGTTAGAACACTTCCCAGTTATTTAAATTTTTGTACTTGCTTGGTTTTAGTATCCCCCATCTGTATTTGGCATTTTGGGCTGCCATTTTTACTGATGACCATGCATTGGAGTTTATTTGTCGTCTTTTCTTGTCACTCTCTTTCGCTACCTTCTGTAGAAGGTCTTGTAGTTTCCTTTCCGTGTCTGCTATTAGCACTGTATCATTTGCGTATTTTATGTTGTCCAAATTGTGGCCTCCGATGATGAATCCTGGCATAACATCAAGCGTCCTCAGAATAGTCTCGGTGTTCAAGTTGAAGACATCCGGTGAAAAGACACATCCTTGTCTTACGCCCCTTTCTATCTTTGTATATCTGTTGAATTCGTTTCATGTCCATATACAGGCGGTTTACTCCTAATAGAGCTTCTTGATTATTTTAATGTCTTTCCCAAATTTGTCGAGGCTGCCGAGTATCTCTATCAAATCTTTGTGACGTATTGTGTCGAAAGTCTTCACATAATCGATAAAACATAAAAGACAGACGAATTTTCAAGTTTGTTGGTTAATTAGTCGACCCGAGATCAAGGGAGGCACGAAGGCTCTCTTTTCTTTCGCTAACCCTAACCCTGCCGGGGTGACATGAGTCCTATCCCTAGATTTCTGCACTTACCCTAGATCCTTCTCTTTTGTTACTGCGCGCTTAGCAGAGAGGCACCGAGTGACAATTTTAAAGTTTTTGGTTTGACTCGGCGGGGGATCGAACTCGCAACCTCCCGCACCGTAGGCAAGCACTCTAGCATTGCTCTACTTAGTAGTGAAACTCCATTCAATGCAATTTGACTACCCCAAGTTGGGACTGAGTTCGACTTAATTTACTTTACAGTCGAGTAGGTTGAACGGAGGCAATAGGTTTGCCTTCACCACAATATCTTTGCAATTTCTTTCGCTCCCTTCTACAAATACGTTCACGGCTCTGATCTGACTAGCTTAACCCCCTGGTGCCTCCTCTGCATGAATTTACTACTAGACTAGCAACTAGGTCCCACCCTTTTAAAGTGAAACCAATCAAATGTAACCGTAATTTCTACTCGCTCAGTTTCTTTTCTCGCACTTCCCGCTTGTAGAATTCCCTTCCGTATTCTTGTTTCCCTGATAGAATCTTCAAGAATTTAAATGTAAGGCCAATTGCCATTTCTGTAGATAACGACCGACATTGCAATTACATTTTTGAAGGTCAAAGTTGAGTGGAAAGTAAGAAGCCAGAAGATCGTTTGATAAGCGAGAAATGCGAGGGTAGAAATTGTTAGCATTCAACCTGCATTTACGTTCAGCCGTTCCAACAATGATGAGAACTTTTCGTCACAAAATCACTACGATTAAATCCATGAAGTTTAGGTAACAGTGCAGATAACATCAGAAAAAGGCACAGAGGAAGCTACGTCACAGCACTGCAGGAGTTCAGCATCCTTGTAGCTTTGAATATTCCTTGCCACATATTCTGTGAATATACGTTGTGGTGCAGTGGATATCGACTCGACACGATATATCGGAGAGCCGAGTTCAAATTCCACTTGAATTCGTTGCATTCACTTACACGCAAATAAATATTAATATGTTTCTTCTCCCTTACGCTATGGGTTAAATAGCAGGACAGATTGGGTTCTATAGCCTTGGCTTGCAATTAGACTACAGTAGAAAGTAATAGCTACCTGCTGCAGGAAAATCTTCTGCCTAGTCACTAAATGGATCAAAAGAGACATGATCGCCCAAGAATGTATCACGTATGGTATTTAACTGGCTGATCTGAATAAAATAATTAAATAGTAGGACAGATTGGGTTCTATCGCCTTGGCTGGCAATTAGTCTACAGTAGAAAGTAGTAGAAACCTGATGCAGGAAACATCTTCTGTCTAGTCACTCATGGATCAAAAGAGACATGATCGTCCAAGCGTGCATCACGTATGGCTCATAACTGACTGATCTGGATAAAATAATTAATAGTAGGACAGATTGGTTTCTACAGACATTGCAATTAAATGGTGGTTTGAAGATAGATAGATAGATAGATAGATAGATAGATAGATAGATAGATAGATAGATATGAATAAAATGAGATAGATAGATAGATAGATAGATAGATAGATAGATAGATAGATAATGAACAGGCTTAAATGGGTTTTAGTCAAATCACCCCAAGCAAAGCAATATATCGCAAGAAACTAACACGAATTTACTAAAGCTACTAGACAGGTAACTAGGTCTCACCCTTTTACAAACAAATGTAGCCGACAATTCTACTCCGTCAGCTTCTTTTCTCGCACTTCCCTCCTGTGGAACTCCCTTTCTTATACTTGTTTCCCTGATAGCTACAATCTCCAACAGTTTAAATCCAGCGTCAGTCGCCATCACTTATCCTTCTCTAATCCTAACACCTCATGTATTATCTTCGAGATCCGTAAATCTTCGTCGTTTATATATGATTATCTTAATATTTACTAACACCCACTGTATCTTGTTCTTCTCCCTTTTGACTTTACTTTCACACCAGCATTACCATCTTTCTCTTAACCATTCTCTGACACCCCCTGTAACCTGTTCTGTTTGTTTTTCGCTCTACGCTTATGTAGCCCCGCCCTTACACACTGGTGGCAGTAATGTCTTGCTTGTGTTAAGCGATTAAGAATGGTAGACTTTGATAAACAGTAGCTACTCTAGCATCTACGCATCGTTTATTCAGCAATGAATTAGAACACGCTCAGCTATTAGGCATGTGTATAATGTACACTCTAAAATGTTTGCCTCTTTCTACCGAGTGCCCATAGCCCAGAGGTAGAATCGCCGACTGACGCCAATTTGGTCGGGTTTCAATCCTGGGTTAAAAGCAATCAGAGTCAAACCGTACTGATGAGCTGTGATACAGCGAATCAGATCTGTCTGCGGATGATTACATATTAGACATCTGACTGCTTTTTACCCAGGACTGAAACCCGACCAAATTGGCGTCAGTCGGCGATTCTACTTCTGGGCTATGGGCGCTCGGTAGAAAGAGGCAGACATTTTAGCGTGTACATTATCATTATACACACGCCTAATAGCTGAGAGTGTTCTAATATATAAATATATATATATATATATATATATATATATATATATATATATATATATATAAGTAAAGAATACCTTGTGAGCCAGACGGACCTATCTAGGTTTCACCTAAACGGAACGTCAGGGAAAGCTGGCTCTGACGATCCGTTTAGCCAGCTTTCCCTGACGATCCGTTTAGGTGAAACCTAGATAGGTCCGTCTGGCTCACTAGGTATTCTTTATTTATTTCGCTCTACCTAAGTATTGAGCGCTTTTGGTTAGTTGATTACTTGTGTCGGGTTTTTTCTGTGGGCTACGTGCTGACTCGGTCTGAGCTCTTTTGACTGATGTTCATGTACTTAGCTTTTTCTTTTTTAAAATCGTTTTTTCCCTTTTCGTAGATTCGTGGGAGGTTTTTCGACACGAGTATAGTTATAATCACACACACACACACACACACACACACACACACACACATATATATATATATATATATACATTGATTGAGCACTATGGAGGAATGGTAGACTTTGAAAATGCAGTAGCTACACACGCATCTACGCATCATTCATTCAGTAATGAATTTGAACACTCTCAGCTACTGGCGTGTGTTTACATTGTATATAACACGCTAAAGTCAGCCTTCAACTGCTGAGCGCTCATAGCTCAGAGGTAAAATCGCCGACTGATATCAATTCGGTCGAGTTTCAATCCTGGCTAGAAACAAGTGGATGTCTGACCGTGCTGATGTGATATAGCGACACAGATCTGTCTGGGTATACATTTTTTACTATGAATTGTATATATATAAAATAAAATAAATTTCGATGTTCAAATCAGTTGTATGGCCACTTCTGTATGAAATCCCTAAGAGAAATTTCACGTATCATCGGCAACTTTTTACTTCAAAATAATGTAAGATATAATACCGGCGAAAGTTAAAAAAAATATGCTTCACAGAAAAATTAAAATAAATTAAAATACTTTCTTATTAATCCCACACCTTTAATTTTTTTGTGTAGTATATTTTTTTGAACTTCCGTCAGTAATATATCTTGCTTTATTTTGAAATAAAAGGTTGCCGACGAGACGTGAAATTTCTTTTAGGGATTTCATGTAGAAATGGCCATACAACTGATTTGAACATCGAAATTTATTTTATTTTATAATTGGCTCTGTAATTTAAATATTAATTACAATGAGCCCTCCACCGTGATCATTTTTTAATATTAATGTAATAAATATTAATTAGGATCGGTTCTTTGGGATTTACCTTGCTGATTTTCCTTTCGGATTTAAGTTTTATATTTAAAATATATAAAATTCATAGTAAAAATGTAAAAAAAAAAGAATTAAAAAAGGATTACCAAAGCTCATAAGAAAATTAAATGTCGGTATTAAATGATCCATAAGGTATTAATATGCCGTTAAATAAACAAACCAAACCAAAGAGCATTTTTTTTTGGGGGGGAAGGGGATAAATAATGCGAAAATCGAAGAATGAAGAAAAAAAAACAGACGAGACAATAAAAAGAAAGAAACGAAAAGAAAATGAAGCGATGGAAGTCGGCAAACTGAATATACAAATAAAAAAAGTAAACCTTTACTTAACACCTTTTGTGATCGACTGTACCCAATCGTTTCTTCATTTACCCTTTCTTTCAGCCAAGTGATTCGCTCGTCTTTGGTTTGTCAAGAACACACCAACAGTGATTTAAAAAAAAAATAATAATAAGAAAAAATGGATTTAAGAAGCGGCAGTCATGACAGAACGATTAAGAACGATCTTTGTGGATTCTTGCAAAGTTTATGTACTCAGTCCAATTTGAAAACAATGTGAAAAGGAATCGGTTGGACGATAGTTGCCAAATGAAATATCGAATTAATCTTGGAAAAATATCGCACAATGTTAGCTAAGCATTGTCTGTTAGACGCCATTGAATTCTTGGATATTAAACTTAGAAATCTAGCTTTCTAGTTTTTCGACATTTTTGTTCTTTATGTTCTTCATTGACATAAGTTTATTTATTATTCAGTCGGTAGATTAATTCTAGGTTATTGGCAGGAAAAAATTAAATTAAGGAAAAATTTTATATGAAATAAAATCCCTCTCATGTTGCAAATAAATGTAGATATAATTGCATATAGAAATTTTATATTATTTATATACTATAAGACCTATAGGATGTGCGTTGTGGTGCAGTGGATATCGGTTCAGAATGAGAAATCAGGTAGCCGAGTTCGAATTCCAGTTGAATTCGTTGCATTCACTTACGCGCAAATACTTTTGGGAAAGGTATTAATCCGTTTCTTCCTTCCAGTTATGGGTTAAATAACAGGACAGATTGTGTTCTATAGCCTTGGTCGGCAACCAGTCTACCACAGAAAGCAATGGCAACCTACTGCAGGATAATCTTCTGCTCAGTCAGTCATGTCTGTTTCGAGACATGATCGCCCAAGCGTGTATCACGTATGGCACTTAACTGACTGAGTACCTGCCACATTTTGTGGTGGGTGACATATGCCCAGCTCTGACCAGATAAGACGAGTGTGGTACCCAGTTACCGCTTAAGTGGGGGCTGGGTAATAATGACCTAAGCGTACGCTTGTGGTGAGTGGGGATCCAAATCATCTCTCAGTTGCGTCTCTGTCTGCGAAGACAAATTGTGGGACAGTTGTATCTCTGTCCGAGGACAGGCATGCAATTGAGAAAAATTGTAGTTAGATGCCCCGTCCTGGGGGATAGTACTCCGAGGCAGAGCCACCCCATTGCCCCAAAGAGGTAGACTGGTGCTCGTCAGACTGAGCAATCTTTTTCAATTGCATGTCTGTCCGAAGATAGACATGCAGTTGAGGAAAATTATAGTTAATGCCCCGTCCTGGGGGACAGTACTCCGAGGCAGAGCTACCTCATTGCCCCAAAGAGGTAGACTGGTGCTCGTCACCGGGGCAAGCGCTACCGGCGGTTGCTCGGACTGTGCATTTTTGTGACTTGTCCGCTCGTACGCGTTCGGGCCCCGCTCATTAAGACTTGACCTTATGTCGTATCCATTTCTTGGGGAGGGAAGAAGTAAGTATCTCTACTATAGCATTTTCAGAAAAATTACATTACCACAATGAGAAAGACACTGAAGTCGAGTAGCCAGGTCAAGCCCAATAATATTGCAGGTTTTTCTTTATATTTTATTAAGAAATCTTTAAATATATAGGAGGGGTACGAAACATATAATCTCTAAATATATAGCAGTATTCAAAACATGGACGAATAGTAGACTGTTAAGTATGTAAGATAGACTCTTGGGAGAAAAATTGCATGTGGATTTAATAAAGTGTTCTGAATTAGTTCGGAGAGTAGACTAAAGATTTGGGAGTAAAATAACAAAGTTGAGCTTAGGTCCTCCGCAGACCCCACGATTGTGTGTGTGTGTGGGGGGGGGGGGGGCGCAAGTATTTTGGCTTTAATTTCAGTTGAAAATAAAGACAAAAATTCTCCAACATTTGCATCATTTTTTATTAATTTGGTTCTAAGCTTTCGGCTCACATGAGCCATCTTCAGAGAGGTTATTAAGACGGTAACACAATAACATCCACGATCATCGACGATTTTATTTTGTGTTGACATAAAACTCTGTTAGGCAACGGCAATAGTTACCAAAAATAACAAACGCACTTCGCAAATTTGCAATGCGGTTCTATGACGTCACACCGCGTGATAGCGCGAAATGACAACAAAACCATGTATTCAAATGCAATGTAGTATGTTATAACCAGATTTAAACGTGATTTTATTAAGTGTATGTTGTTTGGATTTAATGTAGATGGCCTCCAATATCTGAAGGTTCTTTTTACAGTGTGTATGAGTAAGGATTATTGTATTGTTGACTAAAATCTGTCTGATATTACCTACATGTTTATTTCTCAGAGAAACATAAACTTTTGGCTTTACGCATCGAGTTCCTTTTGTTTCCGAGGGACAAGGTGTCGTTTATAAATAAGTAAGTAAGTAAATAATTAAATCAAATAAATAAAATAATTCCAATCAATAACATAAATCAAATGTTGGCCGGTGGAAATGTTCGTGGTTTTTCACATCAGCACGTGTATAAATGGATAAACAGATAAATCTAAACTTATTTATGAATGGAACTTTGTGTGTGATTATGTGCGTGCGTGTGTGTGTCCGTTACCTATAGATTCCGAAACGGCTGAACCGATTTTCTTGAAAATTTACACAGTTGTACTATAAGCGTCTGCGAGTGTTCTTAGCTAGGTTTTGTGTCGAGGTACCCCCGATAAATATCAAAAATCGATAATCGAAAAAATCCGGTTATAGAAGGAGTGGTCCGATTTTAATCAAATGTCATACACTCATACACATAAGAAACGATATTCAGAAGTTTCAAAGTTGCAGTTCTTACAATAGTGCAAAAAATGATACTATTTAGTCAGAGGACTTATTTCGCCTTCAAAATTCAGTTTGCGACGAAAAAAACTATTTGATATCGATACAAGGCCCCAGAAAGCCGCAAGACTTCTTGGCTCCGCAGATCTATTGTAATGAAAAAAATTAACAAAGTAATCATTAGGATTAACTGAAAAATAGATTCTTGGGAGAAAAATTCCATTGCACGACACGGTGAACCAATTTTTTAACAGCGGACATAGCGTTGGACACAATTTTAAATTCATGTCAATCGAAAATGTTTCGCTCGAGAAGGCGTAACGAGTGACTCTATTAGAGTTTAGCATCAGCTTTTACCTCATTTGCCCTAATGTAGATGATTCCTGTTTTCCATGTATATAGCATCAGCTATATCTGATTTCAGTGTTTCTTTTTTAAACGAACAAGAAACACTTAGGATTAAGCCTGGTGAATACTAAGCATGGAAATTGTAATAAAAGTAGATTGAACAAAGGAGTCGATTTAAAATTCTGACAATTTTAACGATTACGATGGCAGACACCGGAAGAAGGCTTGAGAGATCAACGACCGAAGCGTTGTGAATGAAAGAATCAATTTAGTCCGGGTTGTCAGAATATTAAGAAGATTAAGACTAGTGGGTAATAAATAATATGCCATATCACGTCAGTATGAAAAGAGAAACGAGTACAAATCCTTACTGTGGATTGAATAAAGTGTTCTGAATTAGTTCGGAGAGTAAACTAAAGATTTGGAAGTAAAATAACAAAGTTGAGCTTAGGTCCTCCGTAGATCCCGTCTCGCTCTCTCGCTCTCTCTGTCTCTTTATATATATATATATATATATATATATATATATATATATATATTGCGTTAATATCTATATATATATATATATATATATATATATATATATATATATAAATGCCATAGATGAAGGATAATATGTATATATATATATAATACAGCTCTGTTCATAAACTGAGCATTGTTTTATTAACACCTAAATAATAATACTATACATATGTACACCCTCCTCATATGTATATTAATTCATTAATTTGCGTCACTATATATATATATATATATATATATATATATATATATATGAATGTATGTCTAATATTTACCGATGTCATTAATTATATATCTTCCTTTTCATGTCTATGTTCAGATCTATCTATCTATCTATCTATCTATCTATCTATCTATCTATCTATCTATCTATCTATTTAGTATATCGAGGCAGCAAGTAATTTTCTAAACATATGCTATTAAATATGAGAGACAATGAATGTCTATTATGTTTAATCATGAGCCGTTCTAAACGTCGTATATTTGCTTTAATTTCAGTTGAAAATAAAGACAAAAATTCTCCAACATTTGACAACAAAAACATGCAATGTAATATGTTATTTCCGGTTTTAAAGTTGATTGCATTTGAGTACATGGTTTTGTTGTCATTTCGCGCTATCCCGCGGTGTGACGTCATAAAACCGCATCGCAAACTTAAGAACTGCGTTTATTATTTTTGGTAACTATTGCCGTTGCCAAGCGGAGTTTTATGTCAACACAAAATAAAATCGTCGGTGATGGTGGATTTTATAATATTTCAGTTTAAACAACCTCTCTGAAGATGGCTCATGTGAGCCGAAAGCTTAGAAGAAAATCAATAAATACTTATCCAAATGTTGGAGAATTTTTGTCTTTATTTTAAACTAGAATCCACAACATGTATATATTGGTTGATCCAGTCGATTAACAATAGTACGTGTTTCAGTCCTGTATTCTTTATTAAGTGATCAGTTTCAGCGTTCCGTATTGGGTGATTTGGTCTTGTATATATTGGTTGATCCAGTCGATTAACTATATTGGGTGTTTCAGTCCTCTATTCTCTATTAATTGATCAGTTTCAATGTTCTGTATTGGGTGATTTGATCTTCTTGTGTATATTAGTTGATCCAGTCGATTAACAATAGTGCGTGTTTCAGTCCTCTATTCTCTATAAGTGATCAGGTTCAGTGTTTTTATTGGGTGATTTGGTCTTCTTGTGTATATTAGTTGATCCAGTTGATTAACAATATTGGGTGTTTCAGTCCGCTATTCTCTATTAGTGATCAGGTTCAGTGTTTTGTATTGGGTGATTTGGTCTTCTGGTTTATATTGGTTGATCCAGTCGATTAACAATATTGTGTGTTTCAGTCCTCTATTCTCTATAAGTCATCAGGTTCTGTGTTCTGTATTGGGTGATTTGGTCTTCTTGTGTATATTGGTTGATTCAGTCGATTAACAATAGTGCGATTTTCAGTCCTCAATAAGTGATCAGGTTCAGTATTCTGTATTGGGTGATTTGGTCTTCTGGTGTATATTGGTTTATCCGATCGGTTAACAATATTCTGTGTTTCAGTCCTCTATTCTCTATAAGTGATCAGTTTCAGTGTTCTGTATTGGGTGATTTGATGTTCTTGTGTATATTGGTTGATCCAGTCGATTTACAATATTGGGTGTTTCAGTCCTCTATTCTCTATAAGTGATCAGGTTCTGTGTTCTGTATTGGGTGATTTGGTCTTCTTGTGTATATTGGTTGATCCAGTCGATTAACAATAGTGGGTGTTTCAGTCCTCTATTCTCTATAAGTGATCAGGTTCAGTGTTCTGTATTGGGTGATTTGGTATTCTTGTTTATATTCGTTGATCCAGTCGGTTAACAATAGTGGGTGTTTCAGTCCTCTATTCTCTATAAGTGATCAGTTTCAGTGTTCTGTATTGGGTGATTTGATCTTCTTGTGTATATTGGTTGATCCAGTCGATTAACAATATTGGGTGTTTCAGTCCTCTATTCTCTATATGTCATCAGGTTCAGTGTCCTGTATTGGGTGATTTGGTCTTCTTGTGTATATTGTTTGATCCAGTCGATTAAGAACAGTGCGAGTTTCAGTCCTCTATAAGTGATCAGGTTCAGTATTCTGTATTGGGTGATTTGGTCTTCTGGTGTATATTAGTTTATCCGATCGGTTAACAATATTCTGTGTTTCAGTCCTCTATTCTCTATAAGTGATCAGTTTCAGTGTTCTGTATTGGGTGATTTGATGTTCTTGTGTATATCGGTTGATCCAGTCGATTTACAATATTGGGTGTTTCAGTCCTCTATTCTCTATAAATGATCAGGTTCAGTGTTCTGTATTGGGTAATTTGGTTATCTTGTATATATTGTTTGATCCAGTCGATTGACAATATTCGGTGTTTCAGTCCTGTATTCTTTATTAATTGATCAGGTTCAGGTTTTGCATTGGCTGATTTGGTCTTGTATATATTTGTTGATCCAGTCGATTAACAATATTTTGTGTTTCTGTCCTTTATTTTCTATAAGTAATCAGATTCAGTGTTCTGTTTTGGGTGATTTAGTCTTGTATATATTGGTTGATCCAGTCGATTAACAATATTGGGTGTTTCAGTGATCTATTCTCTATAAGTGATCAGGTTCAGTGTCCTCTATTAGTTGATTCGGCATTTTTCTGTACATCTGTCAGTTTTCTAGTCGCGTTCAGTAACCTATGTTTTTTTTTTATTAGGCGATCAGTTTGACTGTTCTGTGTTTGGTCCTTTGGTCATTACGTTTCTATTGGCTGGTCTGATCTAATGCCTTGCTCTGAGTGATATTGTCTAATAACCTTCGATGTGTGATTTTATTATTTTGCGGTAGCCCCCTGCAAGTATTTTAAGCAATTTCCGCAGTTAAGTTTCGTTCATAATGTATTTCAGTAATTTTCTCCTTCTTATCGTTCCCCCGAAAAACGCTTTGCACATCAGTTATAACGACTGGAAAGCCTCAATGTTACCCAAAATGGCTTCCATTTGTTTATTAATGCCCAGAAACACTTGACATTGAATGTTATTATTTAAACCTGCTATCTTAATAAAACAAATGTGAAAATACACGCAGTTAACCAGCGGATATTTTAATAAATGCGATTTGATTATAATGATAGAATGAACTGTAAAATATATTTTTTTTAAAATATTTTTATTCATTTTTTTCCCTGAATTCATAATTTAGTATCATATCCAATTAACAGACAATAAATATCCTTCAATCTTACAATGGGCAAATATTTTTTTCTTGAAATATAATATAAAACAGTTCTGAAATCCCTGATGAAAACTGAACACAAGGTTTTAAAAATTGTAATAACAACAAGGAAGAAAATTATAGTCTACATGTAAATAGTGTAAAAAAAATATAAAGCAGTTAGAGAAAATGAAACTAGTAAAACTAATAATAACAATATCGCTTCCTTTTCTTCGTTTCGATCTCTCGCTCGAAATACCCTGTTGGTGAGGCCTAAAATATGCTGACTCTGTGATTAGGTAAATCTCCACAAAAAAAAAAAAAAAAAATAAATAAAACAACCGAAATAAGTAAACCCTTGTGCAAATTAATTGAAACATCTGCTTTAGTTTCCTTTCTTTTACCATACAGTCAGTTTTAGACCCACTGGAGTGATAGGGTGTAATCGACTTCCAATTTTTCTTCATACTAAGTCATTCTCAGTGCGGTGCAGTAATATAAATCAATTTATATATGTGATTACGAGTATATATATATATATATATATATATATATATATATATCGAGGCAGCAAATAATTTTCTAAACATATACTGTTAAATATAAGAGACAATGAATGTCTATTATGTCTAACCATGAGCCGTTCTAAACGTCGTATTTTGGCTTTAATTTCAGTTGAAAATAAAGACAAAAATTCTCCAACATTTGCATCATTTTTTATTAATTTGGTTCTAAGCTTTCGGCTCACATGAGCCATCTTCAGAGAGGTTATTAAGACGGTAGCACAATAACATCCACCATCATCGACGATTTTATTTTGTGTTGACATAAAACTCCGCTTGGCAACGGCAATAGTTACCAAAAGTAACAAACGCACTTCGCAAATTTGCAATGCGGTTCTATGACGTCACACCGCGTGATAGCGTGAAATGACAACAGAACCATGTATTTAAAAGCAATGTAATGTGCTATGACCAGATTTAAACGTGATTTTATTAAGTGTGTGTTGTTTGGATTTAATGTAGATGGCCTCCAATATCTGAAGGTTCTTTTTACTGTGTGTATAAGTAAGGATTATTGTATTATTGACTAAAATCTGTCTGATATTACCTACATGTTTATTTCTCAGAGAAACATAAACTTTTGGCTTTACGCATCGAGTTCCTTTTGTTTCCGAGGGACAAGGTGTCGTTTATAAATAAGTAAGTAAGTAAATAATTAAATCAAATAAATAAAATAATTCCAATCAATAACATAAATCAAATGTTGGCCGGTGGAAATGTTCGTGGTTTTTCACATCAGCACGTGTATAAATGGATAAACAGATAAATCTAAACTTATTTATGAATGGAACTTTGTGTGTGATTATGTGCGTGCGTGTGTGTGTCCGTTACCTATAGACTCCGAAACGGCTGAAGCGATTTTCTTGAAAATTTACACAGTTGTACTATAAGCGTCTGCGAGTGTTCTTAGCTAGGTTTTGTGTCGAGGTACCCCCGATAAATATCAAAAATCGATAATCGAAAAAGTCGTGTTATAGAAGGAGTGGTCCGATTTTAATCAAATTTGATACACTCATAGACAAAGACATAAGAAACGATATTCAGAAGTTTCAAAGTTGCAGTTCTTACAATAGTGCAAAAAATGATACTATTTAGTCAGAGGACTTATTTCGCCTTCAAAATTCAGTTTACGACGAAAAAGCCTATTTGATATCGATACCAGGAAATCAAAATTTGACTTATATCCATTCATTTTTCTTTCGGTCTACGGTTTCGCTTTAACTGGAAACAACTATTGCTTTTTAGTCTTTCGTGTCAACGTCTAAAGAGTCTAAGTTCCAGGACCATGGATTAGTTTTAAAGCTTTCATTACACCCGAGTAACGCCGGGCTATACTGCTAGTAAATAAATAGATGAATGAATCAAGTGCTTACCCTAACTTGAAATGAGTTTGGGTTGTGGTTCCACTCATTCTAGAAGTAACTACGAAAAACATTACAAATAAGAGGATAACCCATTCCACTAATAGACAAGGGTTTTCAACTAGCAGAAAAATTACAATAAGAATCCCTCCGGAATCCGAAAAAACCACACGCTTTTTATTCTAGATCAATTTCTCTCGTTGGAAGACCCCATTTATTTTTCTAATATATATATATATATATATGCTCCAAAGAATACATCCTAACTAACTTTTTCTCTTTGTTTTTTTTTTCTTTTTCCCTTCCCTTATCTTACTTTTCTCCTTTCTCCTTTTCCCTCCTGAACGGTCAAGAAGACAACCTGCCTTTAACCTAAACTTATCATGGGGCAAAATTCCAAAATGAATCTTCACTCTGATTACTTAAAAGAAACACGCATGTAAATTTTATATCTTCCCACATACATACACAGCAAACCGAAGGTTTTTGCATTTAAATGTAAATAATCTGTACAAACAAAATCAAACATTGCCTGATGAAGAGAATCTATCTCGAAACATAGACACTTCCGTCGCGCAATGTACAATTAACTCATAAGTATATATATATATATATATATATATATATATAAAAATTTCTATCTATCTATCTATCTATCTATCTATCTATCTATCTATCTATCTATCTATCTATCTATCTATCTATCTATCTCAGACCATATCTATCTATCTATCTATCTATCTATCTATCTCAGACCTATCTATCTATCTATCTATCTATCTATCTATCTATCTATCTCATATCCCATATCTACCTATGTATCTATCTATCTATCTATCTATCTATCTATCTATCTCTAGATCCTATCTATCTATCTATCTATCTATCTATCTATCTATCTATCTATCTATCTATCTATCTATCTATCTCAGACCATATCTATCTATGTATCTATCTATCTATCTATCTATCTATGCAGATTTCTCTTAACATCTATCTATCTATCTATCTATCTATCTATCTATCTATCTATCTATCTCAGACAATATCTATCTATCTATCTATCTATCTATCTATCTATCTATCTATCTCAGACCATATCTATCTATGTATCTATCTATCTATCTATCTATGCAGATTTCTCTTAACATCTATCTATCTATCTGTCTATCTATCTATCTATCTATCTATCTATCTATCTATCTATCTATCTATGGTCTTTTTCTTTGGGGTGGTTAAAGAAGCAAGTCTGCTGTAAAAACCAAGATGTTGGAAGAAATTAAAAGGCGACTACAAGAAATTATGTCACACGAGTTCCTGGTGAAGTCAGTTGTTGCTGTTGTTGTTACTGTTGTTGCTCAAGTAGCCGGTGTCGAAATCTGATGTCCACATCGAATTTTAAAGAAAACTTGATGCTACACGCATTCTTTTCATACCTGTTTCTTGTAAAGATTATTATCTAAACTTATTTATAAATGGAACTTTGTGTGTGTGTCTATATTTGTGTATGTCTCTGTGTGCGTGTGTCAGTTACCTATAGACTTTGAAACGGCTGAACCGATTTTCTTGAAAATTCTCTAGAAATAACTGTCCGGTTGAGGGTAAGTGTAGATTTGAAAATGTGATCTGTCAAACTACCATCTGCCCAAAGGAAAATAAGGAGAAATGTAATGTTTATATCGGAATTTCGGCGGGTAATTGGAAGCAACTGCTTTATACCCACAGACACTCCTTCACCCACCCTCGTTTATTTAGCAAACTTTAGAAATTATTATTTACTTTTTTAAACTTGGTTTTCTCCATTAGACCAATCATATCTTTTTCAAAGCTGGCTATTTCGTCAACTGCAGATGTGTACCGCTTAGTTTTAAATAAGAATTTAAAGTTTTCTAAATTTTCTTTGTCACTTAGGTATTTTTGTAAAGAAAATAGTGCCTTCCATCTTAATCTGGTGAGGATTTTTTTCTTTTATTTTAATCCTATCTGTCTCTCTTATACAAATATTTTCACGGCTTCTGCTCCGAAGAACGTAAGTCACTGGTGCCTCCTCCACGAGAACTTACTCGAGCAACCAGACTGGCAACAAGGCCCCACCCTTTTACAGTTAAACCTACCAAATGCAGCCAACACTTCTTCTCTACATCTTCTCTTCTCGCACTTCCCGCCCGCGGAACTCCCTTCCATATACTTGCATTCCTGATAGCTACAACCTCTAGGAATTTAAATGCAATGTCAATTCCCATCTCTACATCACCACGTGTATCTTGTTCTTTTCCGTTCTCTCTACCTTCGCAACTGTCCTCACTCCTGTGTTCACATCCTTCTCTTGCTCTTTCTCTGACACCCCCTGGAACTGGTTCGTTCTTCTCTTCACTCTCCTTCTGCATAAAATTTTACTCTCTTATGTTGCCCTCTGCGCATCAGTGGTGGTATCGCCTTGCTTGGGCTGAAACGATTAAAATTTATTTTTATAAAAATAAATTTTAATCGTTTCATCTCAAGCAAGGCGGTACCACCACTGATGCGCAGAGGGCAATATGCTCTCATTACGATTGAGCTGTCTGGAGAAGAAAATTTTAAAAACAGTTTCCACTTCGGCTATAATGCGTGACTCTTCAGAAATGAATGGAGTTCTCTCGGTGACTGGCGTCTGTATACACTGCTTATATACAAGACGTTAAAATTTCCTTTCTCTGACGCCATGCGCCGATGGCTTAGGAAGTAGATTCTCTGACTGACACCATATATATATATATATATATAAGGAGAGACGTAATGTTTATATCGGAATTTCGGCGGGTATTTGGAAGCAACGGCTTTATACCCACAGGCAGTCCTTCATCAACCCTAGTTTAAGATAGCAAACAGCCCTTTCTAGAAAATACTGGGAATTAAAAGAAAGTAACTTAGATCTCCAGATAAAATTTGGAACTCATAGACAACGCTAGGAATCCTAATAACTTAAAAGATAGGTGTAATCTAAGTTTGACAGAAAAAATTAAAATTTTAAAATTTCAAAACCAAAATATAATCCTTAACAAACGAAGGGAGATCATAAGTATGTGTCGCCATAGAAATAAGTATAAATTGCAAAAATTATCCTATTCTTCCAATTATTCCCAATAAAAATAAAAATTAAAAAGATTTTTTTAAAATTGGCCAAGCAGTTACTCCCCCACCACCTACCACTACTAACTCAAGGGTCAGGCCATATACCTCCCACTACCAATAATTTTCGGTGAAAATAAAGACAAAATTTATCCAACATTCAGATGGTGGATATCTTTATGTTAACGTTCCTGTAACTTCTCTGAAGATGGTCCACGGGAGCCGAAAGCTTAGGACCAGAATAATAAAAGAATATCCAAATGTTTATAGGTTTATAGGACGATTGGATGTACGTTGTGGTACAGTGGATATCGGCTCGGAACGAGAAACGGGGGATCCGAGTTAGAATTACTAGTGGAATCCATTGCATTCACTTACGTACAAATACCCTTGGGAAAGGTATTAATCCGTCTCTTCCCTCCAGTTATCGGTTAAATAGCAGGACAGATTGGGTTCTATAGCCTTGGTCGGCAACCAGTCTACCGCGGAAAGCAATGGCAACCTACTGCGGGATAATCTTCTGACCAGTCAGTCATGTCTCTTTCTAGACATGATCGCCCAAGCATATTTCACGTATGGCACTTAACTAACTGATATAGGACGATTATAACTTTAAGCGCGAAAACTACTCTGCAACAGGTACGAACCCAGCAACATAACTATCTTTCAAAAACCAGCTCACACTGAATGTAAAAGCTCCAAAAATACACCAATAATGTTCTTTGGAATGGTTGACATAACATTTTTTAAACAAAAATGAGTTCAATACTTGGATCTGGTAGTGACGCATCAATTTCAACAATAAAAAACAATAAGTGATTTCAAAGGATATATCACAATAACGAACAGATAATTCATATCATTCAGTCAATGAGCACCTGATGAGGGCGAGTGTTAGAGGGTGAGTGTTAGAGCTGGCGAAACCAAGGAATGTAGTTCATCTGAGAACTTCCGAGATCCATGCGGGTAGCCACTCGCCATATTCCGCCTCTGAGAGAAAGAGAGAGAGAGAAAGAGAGAACGCTATCAAGACTGGACAGTGAGGTCTGGGTAGCTCCTGCCCAAATATGGCAATAGTATTCAATTTAGGGCCTGATCTGGTTTCTATAAACGTGGGGGATTCAGACAGTGACTAGAGCAGATGTGCGTTGTGTTGCGGTGGATATTGACTCGGAACGACGAATCGGGGTGTCAGGTTCGAATTCCAATTGAATTCCTTGCATTCACTTATGCACAAATACCCTTGAGAAAGATATTAATCCGTCTCTTCCCTCGAGTTATGGGTTAATAATGAGAGATTCGGTTCTATAGACTTAGTTCTACGGCAGAAAGCAATGGCAGCCTACTGTGGGATAATCTTCTGCCCAGTCAGTTATGTCTCTTTCGAGACATGATCACCCAAAGCGTGTATCATATATAGGACTTAGCTGACTGAGTGAAGATAATAGTTGGAAACATAAGTAAAGATTCTAATGGGCAAAAAGTGGGGGATGAGTTTATTACTTAATAACAATATAAAACTGATCCCCCGCTAATTACTACTTATTGATACAATCCGTCTCTTCTCACTTCAGCTATAGTTTAAAGAGCGGGATAGAAAATCTTCTGCCCAGACAGTCATGTCTCTTTCAAGACATGATCGCCCAAAGCGTGTATCACGTATGGCACTTAACTGACTGACTGAAGATAATAGTTGGAAACATAAGTAAAGCTTCTACTGGGCAAAAAGTGGGGGATCGATTTTCTATTGTTATTAAGTAATAAACTGATCCCCCACTAATTACTACTTATTAATACAATCCGTCTCTTCTCCCTTCAGCTATAGTTTAAAGAGCAGGATAGAAAATCATCTGCCAAGTCAGTCATGTGTCTTTCAAGACATGATCGCCCAAAGCGTGTATCACGTATGGCACTTAACTAACTAAATGAAGATAATATTTGGAAACATAAGTAAAGCTTCTATTGAGCAAAAAGTGGGGGATCAGTTTTCTATTGTTATTAAGTAATAAACTGATCCCCCACTAATTACTACTCAATTGACCTATTCTTGCAGTTAGACCTGCACTGACCCCCTCTTAGTCGTAACCATATAGGTAATTCATCCACCACACTAAGCGCTTTCGCAACCTACCTTCGTGCCCGAAATTGAGCCAGAGGAATTTCATCCTCTTCCTCCCAATGACTCGATTCCTCTCCACTTCTTAGGGGCAGAATTGGTTTTAATAAAACTAATTAATCGCTTTCTCTAATCGCCCGTAACTCAAAAGATTAAAACTAGGCCCCTCCTCATCTTCATCCTCACTTTCGATTTCAAACTCTTCCTGTTCAATTATATTGAACAAAACAACTCTAGATTTAAAAATTCAAATGCTAAGCACTGACTCATTGATTTTTTCAGAAATAAACGAATTTACTCGAATTCACTTTACTTAACACACACAAAACTTGCGAACTTTCACACCTCGATGCGAAATGTTTTTCGGCCAATAAAAAACTAGAAAACATCTAAAAACAAAATAGAAAGGCCAGAATCATATCCGGGAGTGAATTCCCAAATTATCTGTTCGGAGCCCCACAAAATGAAACAAAAAGACAGAACAAGACGACAGTCGCCAGAGAGAAAAGAAGACGAGACTAATTAACACGTCCTTCGACAAACGTCAAGCGATCGTCATTATTATTATTATTTTTTATATTTCTCCCTCACCTCTTTATTCTCACGATTCACCTGTCTGCCTTTTCTTATACTTGATACCCGAACGGAACTCTTTAAGACTGAGCGAATACTTCAACGACACTCCTACTCAACAAACGCTCACACATACATACACTCATACGTTCCTGCCACGTACACATAAATTCATTCTTGCAAGGAATACTACGAACATTTTAACGACATTGTATCAACCAAAATACATACATTTTATTTGTAAAAACCTTGTTTTATATGTATATAAATTTGTTGTTTCTATTTACAATTTGATTTTCTTGTTTCATACCCCTCTTATGGTGGGATATCTAAGTCAGTTATGTGCCATACGTGATACACGCTTTGAGTGATCATGTCTAGAAAGAGACATGACTGACTTGGCAGAAGATTTTCTATCCTGCTCTTTAAACTATAGCTTAAGGGAGAAGAAACAGATTGTGTTAATAAGTAGTAATTAGTGGGGGATCAGTTTATTACTTCATAACAATAAAAAACCGAACCCTCACTTTATGCCTGGTAGAAATTTTAGTTATTTTTACAACTATTATCTTCAGTCAGTCAGTTAAGTATCATACGTGATACACGCTTTGGGTGATCATGTCTCGAAAGAGACATGACTGACTGGGCAGAAGATTATCCCGCAGTTGGTTGAAATTACTTTCTGCGGTAGACTGGTTGCCATCCAAGGCTATAGAACCCAATTTGTCCTATTATTTAACCCATAACTGGAGAGAACAGCCGGATAATTACCTTTCCCAAGGATATTTGCGCGTAAGTGAATGCAAGGAATTCAACTGGAATTCGAACTCGGCACCCCGATTTGTCGTTCCAAGTCGATGTCCACTGCACCACTAACTAATCAAACTAATCTGTTTCAGCACACATGCTCTTCACTATAACGGATAACCCACTATACAACCAAAGTTCGGGTTTGAGTTTCAGGCCCAAAATTCTCTCAAGGTACGGTGACTCCTCAAGAAGATGTCCGTTTTCCTAATTTCCGAAATAGGCCGACGCTTACTTATGAACACCGCCACAATGTAATCTTTTCTTGAAACTTTATTTTCAGAACTTAAAAATGACACGTTTATATTTATGATCAAAATAATTATGATTGCAACTTCATGGCAATGTTTGGGTGTGTGTGTGTCTTGTGGTGAAAAGTAAAACAAAAAAAAAGGGGGCAAAGAGAATAATAAAAAGGGAAAAAAAATTGTTGTTATCGCTCAGGCCATGAAAAATCTTCCTCCAGTTATGCAAATGAAGCATTCATTTGAATACAATGGAGCATGCGCAGTTGTATTTTCATCTCCATTTGTACACGATTTTCATTTGCGCACTTCGTTGCATAAAAACAGTTAGCTTATAAGGAATAATAATGTCGTTTTTACCTTCCCTAGGATAATTAATATTAATATTGTTTGGCTTTACTGAATCATGTTAACGCTATCAATTTTATTAATTTCTTCTTCTTTTTGGCCAGATTTCTATATTCGTATCTCGAGTTTTTGTAGTTCAGATTGGGTAATGGTTAACAAACATTACCAAAATAGCGAGTCGTGTTCGAATTCTAATTATCATTATTTAAGTTTATTACTCAAACAATCAGCTGTGTGCCATACATGATACACGCTTTGAGCGATCATGTCTTGAAAGATATTATGACTAACTGGGCAGAAGATTATCCCGCAGTAGGTTGCCATTGCTTTCTGCGGTAGACTGGTTGCCAGACAAGGCTATAGAACCCAATCTTTACTATTATTTAACCCATAACTAGAGGGATGAGATGTATTAATTCCTTTCCCAAGGGTATTTGTGCTTAAGTGAATGCAAGCAATTCGACTGGATGTGCGTTGTGGTGTAGTAGATATCAATTCGGAACGACAAATCAGGAAGCCGTGTTCGAATTTCAGTTGAATTCCTTGCATTCACTTTCGCACAAATATTCTTGGGAAAGGTATTTTTCTCTCAATTTATCGGTTAAATAATAGGACAGATTGGGTTTTATAGCCTTGGTCGGCAACCAGTCTACCGCAGAAATCAATGGCAACCTACTGCGGGATAATCAGTCAGTCATGTCAGTCATGATCGCCCAAGCGTGTATCACGTATGGCACTTAACTGACTGACTTAGACAATAGCAACGTGAGTTTGGATCTTTCATCATTGGCGGCCACAATCTTAGTAACATATGTGAATTCTGATGAACAGTGACTGCCAGTGTGCCCAATCAGAAACAATTTTGTTGTTTTTGCTTAGCGGATTATCAACTTCAGTGGGTTATTTAATACCAGAATCTAAATATTTTTATGCACAATTTTATTTTATTCCTTGTGATAATGATGGTTTAGTGATGACTTGCCAATTGACTATTAGCTTGGGAAGATATGCATTGGATTCATGCCTTTCCGAAGAGTAATTGAGGGTATGTGACGAACACGACCGAAATTGGAACTCGACTCTCTGATTAACAATTCCAAGTCACCCACAAATTCAAGATTACAGCATCTGGTATTCACACGTGGTCACCTATTTAGTTAGTGACTCGGTTCGTGGTTGCTTAACTTCGAGTGATCGTATAGGAACCGATGTTTCAACAAAATGCAATCGTAAACCTCGAAAATAAAACAAGAACTGTGAGGATTTAGTGCGAACACTGGAACAAATTCTCTTCCCTCCAGGTATGGGTCAAATAACAGGATAGATTGGGTTCTATAGCCTTGGTTGGCAACCAGTATACTGCAGAAAGTAATGGCAACCTACTGCGGGGAAAAAAATTATGCACAATCACTCATGGTTCTTTTGATCACCAAAGCCTGTGTACCACGTATGGCACAACTTAATGAGTGACTATTCGGAAAAGTAATTATGAATATTTTCTCCATCCAGCTATGGGTTGAATAGCAGGACAGATTGAGTTCTACAGCAACCAGCCTACCGTATAAAAATGGCAATTTATTGCAGGAAAATCTTCTATCCAGTCAGTAATGTCTCTTTCGAGACATGATCGCCGACGAATGTATCAAGTATGGACCTTAACTGACTGACTGATATTTTTTAAAATCATTTCACCCCAAGCAAGGCACCCCACTGCAACTATTTGCGCAGGGGGTTAGGGGAAGGTGAAGAGAAAGAGGGGTTAGATAGAGGAAATTTCAGAAGGACAGTGATAGACGGGTAAGGATACCGAGGCTGAGAGTTGGGCAGATGGGAAGAGTGTTTGAGAGAATGGATGCGAGTTAGTGTGTTAGGAGGGGCCTAGTGACATTACATTTAAAATCCTGGAGAGTGTAGCTGTCGGGGAAGCAATCATGTGGAAGGGAATTCCACAGGCGGGAAGTGCGAGAAAAGAAGCTGTTGGAATAGAAACTGCAGTTATATTTTATCGGTTTCACTGTAAAAGGGTGGGACCTAGTTGCTAATCTAGTATCTCGTGCAAATTCGTACCTAGCGGGCACCAGTGATCTAACTTCATCGGAGCAGAAGCCTTGAAAGTATTTATAGAAGAGGCACAGGGAAGCCACGTCACACCTATGAGAGAGTGACTGCAGTCGGTCTGCCAAGTCGGTATCGATCACATTACAGACTCTCCGTTGTATTTTGTCAAGGACCCCGAGGAGAATAGCAGGGGCACCCGACCAAATGTGTTAGCAGTATTCAATACACGGGTGGATGGTAGATTTATATATGTGCAGAATAGATTCAGACGGAAAAAAACTTCCGGGTCCAGCACAGAGAACCGACTTTCATAGCAGCGGATTTAGCAATGGATTCGATATAGTCATTCCACTTGAGGTCCCCTGAGAGTGTGAGGCCAAGGAGGCGTAGTGTTTTACTCTCTGGGAGGCAAACCTGTTCCATGCTAATGGGGGGTAGGTGCGATTGTCTAGAATGGTTAATTGATAGGAGCTTCGTTTTAGAAGCATTAAAATTAACGAGCCATTTCTTACCCCAGTCCACTTGGAAGTCCTTTTCAAGCTCGGCTGCGAGGTTCGCTTTGTCGCCCACACCAGATTTTTGATCGAGGCGAGAGTAAACTGTGGTGTCATCAGCGTACATACCTACTTGGGATCTTATGGCATCAGGGAGATCATTAATGTAGATCAGAAAGAGCATAGGACCAAGGAGAGAGCCTTGAGGGACACCCGCGTTCGTATGGTAGATCTGGGCGGCATGTCCGTTTAATACCACCTTCAATGCGCGGTTAGAGAGGAAAGACCGGATTAGGTCAAACAAATGTCCAGTTATACCATAGCTCCGCAGTTTGCGTAGAAAGCCAGCATGCCAAACTCTGTATATACCTGGGAAGTGTTTTAACAGATGGCAGAAAGTGTGACGCTGAAATCTGAAACTACAAATCTCCGAAATTCAATTTATGTTTCGAGAGGTGATTTTCTAAGCGTAGTTTAGATGTTGCACGAGCCCTTACAAGACATCCTACAGAAGGTAGCGGTAGAGAGTGACAAAAAAGGACTACAAATAAACTTTAAGAAAACTGAATGCATGGTCATCAGCAAAAGGTGCAACCCAAAATGCCAAATACAGGTGGGGGATACCAGAATCAAGCAAGTACAAAAATTTAAATACCTAGGAAGTGTTCTAACAGGAGATGGAAAGTGCGACACAGAGATCCGAAGGTGAATTCGCATGGCAAAGGACGCTTTCCAGAAGCTGAGTAAAGTACTAACACACAGGAAAATTTCACTAGAAACAAAGAAAAGAGTGCTGGATTGCTATGTGATGTCAGTTCTTCAATACGGCAGTGAATGCTGGACAATATCATCGAAAATGAGGACAAAACTGGAAGTAGCGGAAATGTGGTTCTACAGAAGGATGCTGCGGATATCGTGGACTAAGCATGCAAGCAACGATGAGGTGTTGGAAAGAATGGTAACAAAAAGGAAATTAATACTGAGCACCAGGAAGAGACAATTGAAGTTCCTGGGACACGCAATGAGGAAGGAGAGTTTGGAGAACCTGATACTGACTGGCCAGATAGAAGGAAAGAGAGACAGAGGAAGGCAGCGGATAACATATTTGCAGGGCCTGATCAGGTGGATGACAGAACGGGGGTTGCCAGGAGTAATAGGAGCAAACATACTAAGAGCCACAAGGGATAGGGAGGCGTGAAGAACCATGATCGCCTACGTCCTGAAGGGACAAGGCACACAGAAGAAGAAGAAGAAGAAGAAGAAGCTTAGATATAGCACAAGGCCGAAAGTAAGGGACACTCATTGAAGATCGAACTCACTATTGAATTGTAAGGCTTCTAGCGAGACAAGCTTGTTAACCATTACACCACTTCGAGGTGCCCGATAATGTTTGAGATGATAACAGAAAAAGCAATACAAATGCAAAATGTGTTTTAAAGATTATGCAAAAGCGTTTGATAAATGACAACAAAAGGAACCTTTAGAAGTCTTAGGCAAACTTTGTTCATTTGGAAAGGATATTAGAAGAACCCAGAACCTATTTGTCAGCAAACATAATTCATACGGATAGAAAATAAATTCAGTAAATATATTCAAAAATAGAAAGAGGTTAAGACAAGGATGTGTCTTCTCACCGGACTTATTCAATCATTACAGATGATTCTTGGAGAATTAGAAACCTTAACAGAATTCATTATTGGGAGTTACAATCTTAACAACATTAGATATTCAGATGACACAGCGTTGATAGCAGTCAGTCAGTTGGGTGCCATACGCGATACACTTTTCGATAATCATGTCTTGGAAGAGACTGGGCAGAAGATTTGCCCGCAGTAGGTTGCCTTTATTTTTTGCGGTGGACTAGTTGCCAACCAAGGCTATAGGATCCAATCTGTCTTGTTATTAAACCCATAACTTGAGGGAAGAGATGGATTAATATCTTTCCCAAAGGTTTTTGCCCGTAAGTGAATGCAAAGAATTCAACTGGAATTCGAACTCGGACAGGATATTTCACTACAACAAAAAAAATTGGCCATTTAACCCCGTAAGCTACTATATTGAATTCCAGTTTTACTGGAAAATCTAATTTAATATCCTTATGCCAGATTGCCATATTCTGTGATGTCACATCTGCAACAATTTATAAATTAACCTCGTAAACTATAATATCGAAGTCCCTACTCACTTAGCTCTCTATTCTAATGAACTTGTACCAGACTAACCTATTGTGCCATCTGCAATAATTAGCAAATTAACTTCATAAACTAAAAAAGTACATTCCACCTTCACTGGGTGCTCTATTTTAATGTCGATGTACTGGACTAACATACGATGCGATGTGGCAAGTAAACTTCTATATGGAGCTACAATCTTAACAACATTATATATTCAAGCTTCACTGGGTTCTATATTTTAATGTCCTTGCGCCAGACTGCCCTATTCTGGATTGTCAGATCTGCAACTATTTGCAAGTTAACCTGGTAAACTACAATATCGCGTTCCAACTACACCGGCGCTCTATTCTAATGTCCCCGAGCCAGACTAACCTATTGTGGGAAATCCCATCGGCAACAATATTCCAGCTTTTTTTTTTTTTTAATCATATCACCCCGAGCAAAGCAGTAACGCCACTGGCGTGCAGGGGGCTACGTAAGAGTGAAAAGATTGGAAAAGAGAAAGCCGGAAACCACATCCTAAACAGGGAACAAGGGATGAGCCTCTTCACCTGTTCAATAGATGTGGGTGGAGTGTGAACCGGGCGATAGTTTAGTCTATCTACTCCAATTAGCTTCATTGGGTGTTCTATTTTAATGTCGTTGTACCAGACTAAGCTAGGATTTAATGTTCCATCTGCACCAATGGACAAGTTAAACTGGTAAACCACAAGTGTTAATTCCAGCCTTATTGGATGCTCTATTCTGATGGCCTTGTGTTAGACTAAAATAAGTTGTGATACCTCATCTGCAGCAGCTGACAAGATAATCCAAAAATGGTAAGATACATTTTCAACGGAAGCTCTTGTGATTTTGTGACAGAGAAAACAAAGGTAAATCTATAAAGAGGAGAATTAAATGGTAAGTCTGTTACAAAACCCGATGAAGCGATTGCATTAACTCCGTAAAGAATGGTTCTTTGGTATACACCCCACCATTTCTGGATCACATGAAATTAATTTGATAAAAGAAAATCTTCTTCTTCCATGTGCCTTGTTCTTTCAGGACATAGGCGATCATGGCCCTCCACATCTTCCTATCCCTGGTGGTTCTTAGCACGCTTTCTCCTGTTACACCACACAAACCCCGTTCTGTCATCCACCTGTTCAGGCCCTTCATATATGTTACCCGCTGTTTTTCCCTGTCTCTTTTTCCTTCTATGTGTCCTGTTAGTATCAGGTTTTCCAAGCCCTCCTTCCTCATTGAATGCCTTAGGAACTTTAGCTGTCTTTTCTTGATGCTCAGTATTAATTTCCTTTTCGTTTCCATTCTTTCCAAAACGTTATCATGTTCGATTCATGATATCCGCAGCATCCTTCTGTAGAACCACATTTCAGTTGCTTCAAGTTTTTCCTTCATCTTTGATTATATTGTACAGCATTCACTGCCATATTGAAGAACTGACATCTCATAGCAATCCAGTCCTCTCTTCTTTGTTTCTAGTGAAATTGTCCTGTTTCTTAATACTTTACTCAACTTCTGGAATGCCTCCTTGTGCTTTTGGATCTCAGGAATATAAATGTATAGAAACTGCTGTGACCACAAAGTGATTGTTCAGTTTATATATTGATTGTAATATGGAATTGATCCCCCACTTTATATCCAGTATTCTTCTGTAGAACCACATTTCAGTTGCTTCAAGTCTTTCCTTCATCTTTGATGATATTGTACAGCATTCACTGCCATATTGAAGAACTGATATCACATAGCAATTCAGTAAGCTCTTCTTTTTTTCTAGTAAAATTTTCTTGTCTTTTAATACTTTACTCAGCTTCTGGAATGCGTCCTTTGCCATGCCAATTCGCCTTCGGATCTCTGTGTCGCACTTTGTGTCTTCTGTTAGAACACTTCCCAGGTATTTAAATATTTTTCGTGTGTAGAGGAGGCACCAGGGAACCGTGAAAATACTTGTAGAAGAGACGGAGGGAAGCCACATCTCGTCGGTGATAAAGTGACTGATTCGCCTGCGGATCTCTGTGTCTCACTTTCCGTCTTCTGTTAAAACACTTCCCAGATATTTAAATTTTTGTTCGTGTAGAGGAGGCACCAGGGGAACCGTAAAAATATTTGCGGAAGAGACAGAGGGAAGCCACATCTCGTCGGTGATAAAGTGACTGATTCGCCTGCTGATCTCTTTATCGCTCTTTCCGTCTTCTGTTAGAACACTTCCCAGATATTTAAATTTTTGTTCGTGTAGAGGAGGCACCAGGGGAACCGTAAAAATACTTGTAGAAGAGACGGAGGGAAGCCACATCTCGTCGGTGATAAAGTGACTGATTCGCCTGCTGATCTGTGTATCGCTCTTTCCGTCTTCAATTAAAACACTTCCCAGATATTTAAATTTTTGTTCGTGTAGAGGAGGCACCAGGGGAACCGTAAAAATACTTGTAGAAGAGACGGAGGGAAGCCACATCTCGTCGGTGATAAAGTGACTGATTCGCCTGCTGATCTCTGTATCGCTCTTTCCGTCTTCAATTAAAACACTTCCCAGATATTTAAATTTTTGTTCGTGTAGAGGAGGCACCAGGGGAACCGTAAAAATACTTGTAGAAGAGACGGAGGGAAGCCACATCTCGTCGGTGATAAAGTGACTGATTCGCCTGCGGATCTCTGTGTCTCACTTTCCGTCTTCTGTTAAAACACTTCCCAGATATTTAAATTTTTGTTCGTGTAGAGGAGGCACCAGGGGAACCGTAAAAACATTTGCGGAAGAGACGGGGGAAGCCACATCTCGTCGGTGATAAAGTGACTGATTCGCCTGCTGATCTCTGTATCGCTCTTTCCGTCTTCTGTTAAAACACTTCCCAGATATTTAAATTTTTGTTCGTGTAGAGGAGGCACCAGGGGAACCGTAAAAATACTTGTAGAAGAGACGGAGGGAAGCCACATCTCGTCGGTGATAAAGTGACTGATTCGCCTGCTGATCTCTGTATCGCTCTTTCCGTCTTCTGTTAGAACACTTCCCAGATATTTAAATTTTTGTTCGTGTAGAGGAGGCACCAGGGGAACCGTAAATATACTTGTAGAAGAGACGGAGGGAAGCCATATCTCGTCGGTGATAAAGTGACTGATTCGCCTGCGGATCTCTGTGTCTCACTTTCCGTCTTCTGTTAAAACACTTCCCAGATATTTAAATTTTTGTTCGTGTAGAGGAGGCACCAGGGGAACCGTAAAAATATTTGCGGAAGAGACGGAGGGAAGCCACATCTCGTCGGTGATAAAGTGACTGATTCGCCTGCGGATCTCTGTGTCTCACTTTCCGTCTTCTGTTAAAACACTTCCCAGATATTTAAATTTTTGTTCGTGTAGAGGAGGCACCAGGGGAACCGTAAAAATATTTGCGGAAGAGACGGAGGGAAGCCACATCTCGTCGGTGATAAAGTGACTGATTCGCCTGCTGATCTCTGTATCGCTCTTTCCGTCTTCTGTTAAAACACTTCCCAGATATTTAAATTTTTGTTCGTGTAGAGGAGGCACCACGGAACCGTGAAAATACTTGTGGAAGAGACGGAGGGAAGCCACATCTCGTCGGTGATAAAGTGACCAATTCGCCTGCTGATCTCTGTATCGCTCTTTCCGTCTTCAGTTAGAACACTTCCCAGATATTTAAACTTCTGTACCTGCTTGATTGTAGTATCCCCTACCTGTATTTGGCTCTTTTTGCTGACGACTAAGCATTCGGTTTTCTGTCAGTTTGTTTCTAGTCCTTCTTTGTCACTCTCTTCAGCTACCTTCTGTAAGGGGTCTTGTAGTTTCCCTTTCGTAATTGATTTCAGCACTGTATCATCTGCGTACCTTGTGGCCTCCAATGGCGAATCCTGGCATAACATCCAGGGTTCTCAGAATAGTCTCCCTGTTAAAGTTGATTTAATTCTTTATTAACTCAGTAAACTAGTTTGTGAAAAATGGTTCTTTAGTATGCTTCCCTACTGGATGACATTAAGTTAATTAAAAGTTGCAATAAAAGGCAAGTTACAAATTAAGTTCAAAGTAAATAATACAGTCACACCCAAGGTTAGACAATCAAATGAAGCGATAAAATTTTGTCTTGCTGCGACTAACAGAATTAGTGTTAAAGCAATCAGCAATTTAGGGAAGAAGTAATGGGTTCAGAGGTGAAATTTGGTCTTTATCAAAATGAAGCAGATAAAACAGTGGTCTGTTCATCAATGTTACCATGACTCAAAAGAGAAATACCAGTCAAAAATTAATAGTGGCTGTCAATGCTTTTTCAAAAATGAGACTAAATATTAATCAAAAATTAATCTGAAAATTCTTCATCAATAGAATCTGAAAATGACACTGAACACTAGTTAAAAAATTAATAATAATGGCCGACAATACTTCATCTAAAAAATAAGGTAAGTACTAGTCAAAAATGAATAATAATGGCCAACAAAACTTCATCTAAAAAACTAGAAATGAAAGTAAATACTTGCAAAAAATGAATAATAATTCCTGACAATATTTCATAAAAAACTTTAAATGAAAATAAATACTCGTAAAAAATAATTAATAATGGCTGACAATACTTTAAAAACAACTGCAGATAAAAATAAATATTAGTAAAAAATTAATAAAAATGACTGAAAATAGTTTATCTAATAAAAAATGAAGATGAAAAAATTATTAGTAAAAATAAATGGCTGACAATGCTAATATAAGATCTGAAGATGAGATTAGATACTAGTCGAAATTTTAAAAGAATTGTTGATTATACTTCATTTAATATAGAGATTATATGGTATTAACACGAAGTTAAATACACGTTAGAATTAAAAACAGAGGTCTAAATTATTTTTATAATCTCTGTAATAAAATATTTCATAAAGTAAAATGTAAATATTTCCTTCGTCCAACTGATGTGCAAACTCGCTTGTTTCTCCTATTTGCTGGAACTACTTTTATCCTCGAATAGGTTTCAGAATTATTATGCGAGACATTATTTTTGATGAATGTAAATTTTAATTTTAACAAAAGTTGATTTTTTCCTTTTCTTTATCGTTCTATTCATTTCGTTTTTTGTCGTACGCATCCAATCAAATAATCTGCCATATTTCAGTAAACATTTTATGTATAGTGACTCAGCAGGACAGAAGACATCATTCTTTGGAATTTTAGAGAAGTATATGGAAGATGAAAATTGCAAAATGGAAGAAAGAAGAAAACAAGTTCAGGTATTTTACACATTAAATGGAGGCAAAAGCAAATAACCGTTGTTTCCGCTCCATTCAAAAGACGCCTGCTTCCTCCGGAGAAAGGACTGGGGAAGGGGCGGTTTTGTTCATCGACCGCTGATATTGTTACTGATTTCGATGAATTTACAAATAGTTGAACAAAAGTCTCTTCTATAATATAGTCATGGAAAATACATCAGATTTTCTGGTGAGGGGAAAGAATAACATTTAAACAGAAGAGGAAAGACAAAACGAAAAGAATAAAAGAACAAAAGAATAAAAGAACAAAAGAATCAAAGAATCAAAATGCCGGAAAGGCAAAGAAGAAATTGAAGAATGAGGAGAAAGGTGAGCGCTCCCTAAAAAAATTATTATGATAATTTAAATTTTAATGATTTCAACCAAAAATGTCATTAAAATCGGCGAAATGCAAAAGGTGACTAAGTGTAGAAAAAATACTTTCATGAAGAAAATACAGGAAAAGAATAAGAATTATGAAGACAAACCAACGATTGCTATTGGTATTTAAATTTTTAAAAAT
Source organism: Ascarosepion bandense (assembly GCA_037127315.1). NCBI lineage: Eukaryota > Metazoa > Mollusca > Cephalopoda > Sepiida > Sepiidae > Ascarosepion > Ascarosepion bandense. The sequence continues at coordinate 1,379,245 of JBBBDQ010000463.1, forward strand.
CCAACTTGACTTAAAAGCAAGAAGCCGGAAGAAAATATCAAGCATTATTGAGGAACGAGAACAATTGAAAAGCAATGAAGAAGACAGTAGATAACGATTGACATTGCATTTAGATTTTTGAAAATCAAACTAGACTGGAAAGCAAGAAGCCGGAAGAAAAACAGAAGCATTATTGTGGAACAAGAACAATGGAAAAGTAATCAAGAAGACAGTAGATAACGATTGACACTGCATTTAAATTTTTAAAAATCAAACTTGACTGGAAAGCAAGAAGCCGGAAGAAAGACAGAAGCATTATTGAGGAACGAGAACAATTGAAAAGTGATCAAGAAGACAGTAGATAACGACTGACATTGCAATTTCAATTTTTGAAAATTAAGCGTGACTTGAAAGCAAGTAGTCAGAAGAAAAACATGAGCATTATTGTGGAACAAGAACAATTGAAAAGTAATCAAGAAGACAGTAGATAACGATTGACATTGCATTTAAATTTTTGAAAATCAAACTTGATTGGAAAGCGAGAATCCGGATGTGATTTCCAAAAGAAACAATAGAAGAAACTCTTAGCGTAGAACTTACGGTTATATATAAACATTTCAATTGTAAAATGATGAGACCTACCCGCCAATCGAGTACGCTTCTAAAAAATTAAATTCAAGGTACGATTGTGGAATGTTCATTAAAACACTTTTCATGAGAATATTTATAGAAATGTCACAGGGAAGCTACGCTACGGCGGTGGGAATACGAATGTACTGAGAAGGCAGACCAGGAGTAATTACATTGCATATTATTCATTAGGTTTGATCAAGATCCTCTAAATATATAGCAGAAGTATCAGACCAGATGTGGAAGCAATAATGAAAGCAAGAACAAATGGGGTACTTATAATCATGTAAGACGGATTCTTGGTGGCACCAATCTTAACATAAGATATGCAGATGACACGGTTGTTGAAAAGTAACTACAGAGACTCGTACAGAAGATAGTGAAGGAATGCGAGAAGAAAAGAGAGGATATTATCCATGGTTGTCAGTAAAAGGAACAGCCCAACATGCGAGTTATAAATTGGAAATTCCAAAATTAAAGCAGTGCAAGAATTTAAATATCTAGGAAGTGTTTTAACAGAGGACGGAAAATGTAAAAAACTGTTGTATCGTCGAAATGAATGATACTCAGTGAAAAATGGGTGTTTAATATATTTATTCAGCGCAGTATTCAGTGCCAACAGATGTATGTAAAAAATAATAATAATAAAAATAAATAAAGACAAAATTACGAACAACAAAAAAGAAGAGGTGCTTAATGATGAATAGCTGACGAAGTGGACATCCGAAAACTAATCTGTATGACGCAACTTATTAATAACGACCTTTTAAATACATACTCGTAGATTCTTTCAGGCTATGAGTCAATCCACCAGTAATATTGCTGATGGGGTGCTAGCTACTCTACACCATCTTCTCTTTGAACCTTTATGTCCTCTGGAGCACATATTGTGTCTTTTAGGGTTTACTTCTATAGTATCCGTTGGTATTTGTTTTCGCTTATTTGAGCTATTCTGCTGTACTGTTTGAAGCGTAGATAAGGAACCATTATAGTGATACGTTGAACATATCGTAAATCATCGTCATAGTTTCATCCCTGCTTTGATCTACGTCCACCGTATACCTTCGTATTACTCTCTTAATTACCCATTTTGGATGTTTTATCAGTACAACATTTTGCCAGTTCTTTTATCAATGGTGTGGTGATACCGAGCAAAAGCGATGGACCGGATGTTTGCGCTTTCACGACCAAAAAGCAAATGGCTAAAAGTCATCGTTGCGCATCCGGGTTCGCGCAGATGTTTCTGTTGAAAAATAAAAATTAATCAAATATTAAATTTCCATTTTGCGAGCCTATGCGAATTTTATTTATCAGCCAATGGGAAGCCCAGAATCAAATACAAGTGTGAAATTCCAAACGACCTGCTGTATCCAAAAAGAAGATATAAAAAGCGGATACAGACAGACCCCAGCAGGCAGACCTCAGGAGAAGAGTGTGATCAATATCCCCTTGACCTAAGTCAAGTGGCTACTACGCTTGCCTCTTTCCTTCTCCCCTGTCTCAAAACTACTTACTGACCTAAGGAGCGACTACATCAAAGACATTCCTCACTTACACGCTCCCCACATTCCTAAGCCTTAAATCTCTTTCAGCTTATTATTTGCCATGAACATTTTAACCTCCGTTGGACCTTTACTTCAAGTTATTACTTTAATTGTAAAAACATTAATTGATATGTGTATATATATAAATGTTATTTTTCAACTGAATTTGCTTTTTTCGATTTTATAATCATTTTATGACTTAGAGTGGGCTATCTACCACAAGGCCGAATTCCGTTAACCTGCAACAGTATACAACTACCTTTCACTCGAACGGACTCCCACTACAACCAGAAAAAGAATAGATAAGCAACCCACTATAATGGTTCCCTATTCCGACGTTCCTTTTCCCAATTTATAATTTTTAACCCTTTTTTTTACTGATTGGTTGCAATTGTAACCAATATGAAACAAATGTTAGAGAAAGGTTACAGTTGTAACCAATATGCAACAAAGGGTTAAAATATATTTTTTCGCCCGGGTTGTAGTGTTTACATTTTGGTATTTCTTCTTTCATCCATACTTTTTTTTTATGTAGGTCTTAGTTTATCATATACCGTACGAATTTTCCTCGCAAACATGAGTTCGGCTGGGGTCATTTCTGAACTTTCATTTGCATTTGGTGTTATGCAATATATGGACACAATCATGGCCGTATCTGACTACGGAGCACCACGGGCACGGGTCCGGGCCGATCCGTGCAATCATAGTGAAAATCCGGGCAAGGAAAAATGTCTTCGTCAGAAATCAAACTAAACAATTCACGAGAAAAGAAATAAATAAAGAAAGACAGAAAGAAAAACGAAGAAAACATCCGAATGAACGCAGTAAAAATCTGTTTATTTATTAATTTGGGGAGAAAAGACTGATTATACTCAGAAAGTCCGAACCCGATTTCCTACTTTCGTTCACGTTCTGTGCCTAATTTCCATTGGAATAGCCGAAAAAAATCTGCAAAAATCATACTTTCTGGAAACGGATGACACTGATGACGTCATCACATTGTCAACTAATAAATCCGGGCAATTTTCTCTGTACCTGGTATTTTTTTAGCATCAGCTAAGGCCCTGGACACGATAGTCTCTGGCACGCAGAATCTAGCAAATAATTCGTGCAAAAAATCTATCGTGATTCAACTAGTTGGCGTTTTACATTTAAAAACTTCTGGCCACTTGGTGAAGCTGTTAACCACAATAAAATAATAAGTCCCTTTTATTGGGCCGTCATAGTCAATGTGTAACCTTGGCCCTGGGTTAACCGTCTTTAGTCAGGCGCTGGATTTCACGGGTGGCGCCTTTGCTGCCAACGTACAGTTTTTACAAGCCGGCTTTCTCTTTTCCAATCTTTTCACTTTTCTTTTTCTTTTTTCTTTTTTTTTCAATTGGAGTAGATAGACTAAACTATCGCCCGGTTCACACTCCACCCACATCTATTGTACAGGTGTAGAGGCTCATCCCTTGTTCCCTGTTTAGGATGTGGTTTCCGGCTTTCTCTTTTCCAAATCTCTTCACTCTTGCGTAGCCCCCTGCACATCAGTGGCGTTACCGCCTTGCTCGGGGTGATATGATTAAAAAAAAAGTTTTAATTTTCTTTGTCCATGTGAAACCAATAGACGTATATCCCCATGAGAACTTTTATTCTTAATATTCCTGAATATTCGGTATAAAAATCTCTCAAGATTTTCTTTGTTAAAACTGCTGGTATTAACACAGGATCTCCATATAACAATATACCGTTATATATAGAAAAAATATTATCCCCTTTATTTTACTTCTGGTCTGTTACCTCATTCTTTTTTTCTATAATTAATTTATCAAATTTTGCTTAGACCTTAGTTTTTCCAACGTGACCGTTCTATTTCCAACATGTTCTTCTGCTCTGTTATAAAGAACGTTTTTAATATCCAGCTCGGATACAGTCACTTTCTTACCGGCGCAATGTGGCTTCCCTGTGCCTCTTCTACAATTACTCTCACGGTTACTGCTTCGATGAACTCAGGTCACTGGTGCCCCCTATATATGAATTTACTCAAGCATCAAGTTTAGCAATTAGGTCCCACCTTTTACTGTGAAACCAATGAATTGTAAACGCAAATTCTACTCCATCAGCTTCTTTTCTTGCACTTCCCGCCTGTGGAATTCCCCTCCGTTTACTTGCTTTCCGCACAGCTACAAACTTCAAGAATTCAAATGTAAAGTCAATAGTCATTTCCTATCTTACTAACTTGCATCCTCTCTCCTATGCTCGTTTTTGGTCCACTACTCTCTCATCAGTATTCTCATCCTTCTCTTAACCTCTTCCTGACACCCCCTGTAACCTGTCACTCTTTTTCATAACTTTCCTCCTATGTAACCCCCTGCACAACAGTGGCAGTAAAATGCCTTGCTTGGGGCGATATGATTATAAAAAAAAAATTCTTTACTATTATAATGTGGATATAAAGTGGGTGATCAATTCTACGTTACAATCAATATATAAACTGATCCCTCACTTTATGGCTACAGTCATCCTTCTCTTACTCACTTCCTGACACCTTCTATATAACCTAACATTCTTTCTCATAACATTCCTCCTATGTAACCCCCTGCACAACAGTTGCAGTAAAATGCCTTGCTTGGGGCCATATGATTATAAAAAAAATTCTTTACTATTATAATGTGGGTATAAAGTGGGGGATCAATTCCACATTACAATCAATATATAAACTGATCCCTCACTTTATGGCTACAGTCATCCTTCTCTTACCCACTTTCTGACACCTTCTATATAACCTGACACTCTTTCTCATAACTTTCCTCCTATGTAACACCCTGCTCAACAGTGGCAGTAAAATGCCTTGCTTGGGGCGATATGATTATAAAAAAAATTCTTTACTATTATAATGTGGATATAAAGTGGGTGATCAATTCTAGATTACAATCAATATATAAACTGATCCCTCACTTTATGGCTACAGTCATCCTTCTCTTACCCACTTTCTGACACCTTCTATATAACCTGACACTCTTTCTCATAACGTTCCTCCTATGTAACACCCTGCTCAACAGTGGCAGTAAAATGCCTTGCTTGAGGCGATATGATTATAAAAAAGAAAGTTCGGAACTCAGTGAGGCAATATCTGTCCTATCTAATGCATCTCTAATTTTTGGAATTAACCTAGACAAATCATCAGCGTGTGCTATTTTCTTAAATGGAAAAAAAAAACTCCATTTTGAAAATAATTTAACATCATTGTTGGCGATTAGCTGAATGTGTAGGAATTCTTTTTTTTTTTTTTGAGTTAAATATAGACAGTGAGCGGGGGTCAGTTTAGAGGGTGAAAAAGAGAGGAGGGAGTAAATGGTGAATAACGGACAAAGTAAATCAGTCCGAATATTAATCTGATTGTTGCAACTTTTTGAAAACGACCCTTTAAATAGATACTCGTCGACGGTTTTCGGCTATGAGTCAGTCCATTGATTAGAGGGCTGCTAGCTACTCTACAATAAAACCTTGAGAAGTGCATTCAGATAGTGGAAGATGCCTTCCAAAAGTTAAGCAATGTATTAATTAACATAAGAACTTCATTAGATACAAAAAAGAAAGTACTGAAATGTTACGTAATAT
>JBBBDQ010000463.1:1390000-1410000 GCA_037127315.1 Ascarosepion bandense
GGTGAATTCTTCCCCAAACATACATCGAATGTAGTGATCGTTCATACCCTGAAAATTCAAGATATGGAATTAATATATGCTAAACACTTTAAATACCGTGGCGTATCGATCTGTTTTATCAAACTAAGAATAGGATAATAGAGAATTAAAAGACAGAATAGCTTGCACTAGGGATAGCTTTACCCAACAACCACAACGTGCTACAAAACCAAAAGAGTAATCTAAGAACGTGAGTTATTTTCTTAAAATTCTTGTCAGACTTTGATATGGATATCATGTATGGCGTTCAACTATTCCAGATATATTTAAAAAAGTGTAAAGAGTATTTTGAATCAACGACTATGACAGCAGCTAAGAAATGAGTTCCTGTGTAGTGTAGGATGTGTTTTCTCGCCATAATCTATCTTTTATTTTTGTAAGTCAAATATTTGATCTTGCTTTTGAATATTTCTACCACATATGGGCGCGTAATACCAAGACCTCCTCTATATTAACCAAGGCCTATCCTATGATTAAAGTTGACGTGCTGACGTCACACTTAGTAGAGTTCTGTTTTATACGGAGTCCGTTAGCGTTGACTTATTTTCAGAACCAAACATGCCTTCTTCTTGTGTGGTACCACAATGTAAAGGGAATTATAAAAATGGACCGAAAGTTCATTGTTTTTCGTTTCCAAAAAATAAACATTTATTTGATAAATGGAAACATGCCATTAAAAGGGAGAATTTTACCCCAAGTCCATTCAGCAAAGTAAGTAGTTAAAATTTTATCATCATTTATTTCAACAGTCGCTAAAATCAAAATTTGCGAAAAAATTAGTTTTGCCGTAGCACAAGAAGAAAGAAAGCACTTTGTTTATATCTTTTAAAATAATACAATAAATTAAGATATTATTTTTATTTCTTTGAATAAAATTGAAATAAAAAATATCTGAAAAAAAAAATAAATACGGCTATTCGTTTGTAAGTTTTTTTTTTTTCGAAATGTTTTAAAATTTAAACTGAAGCCGAAAAAAGTTGTTAAACATTATATTTTCTAAAAGTATTTGAATTAATATTTTATTGATATTTTATTTCAGAAAATAGTGTCTTTTTTTTCAATGAAATGTTTAAAAATTATTAGAAAACAAAAGTAAAAACTTTTCTATACTTCTTGCAACTTTATGAATCATTTTTAAACATGAAAAAATATTCTTGAATTGAATCAGTAGTCAACAATGATGTTTATATTTTCTTATTATTTTCTTAATTTTATTTAAAATTAATAAAACCAGCATAAATCAAAACATGTGTCTTTCTCTTTTTTTTTCTTGTTACATTTTAAAAAGTTTTAAAATCTTTATTAAAAAATAACGTCTTTGTGATTATCAACATTGTCATGAAGACGGCTAACGCTACGGCTACGATTCATGACACTACTACCGTGACGTCACATTTCATTTGCTTAGGCCTTGGTTAATATATAGGAGGTCTTGGTAATACTGTTATATACTCAGAGATTCTTGATAAAATCCCCAAAAGAATCCTCAATATTATTGATCCTGACATGACATCACAGTTTCGGTCCCATTCTCACCACCAAATGCAACTTCCTCCTGTCTTTCTTCTATGGTACAAAGGTTTTATGAATTTCAATATCAGTAATAGATTGACAACAGAGGTCTTATTAGATTTACAGTTAAAAAAGCTTGATTTAGCAGTAAGCTTCATGCTAACTGTTTCTCTTAAACGACACGCTGGTAGAAATATTACGAGGGCAGATGACTGACTCGAGATGTTTTCTCTTCCATGCGGTCTCTCCGAGTCCTCATCGTTCTCCGTTTGAACCGGAAAACCCGATCTTATATAAACCGAAATACATAAACTTCCGTTTAACTGCGGCATCTTTTGACCAGGCCCATTTGTTTATCATTATATATATATTCTAAGCATATGCTGTTAAATATAAGAGACAATGAATGTCTATTATGTTTAATCATGAGCGCAAAAACTGAACCGCAGAACAGTTCTATTGATGTACATGTTATTCTGCGGTATTAACAAAAGAACCATTATATTTTCATTTAGAATTATCCACTTTAAGTGTAATTTAAAAAAATTAAAGGCAATGCTAATCATTAGCTATTGTTTCTTGATTGCATTTCAATTGTTCTTGTTCCTCAATAAAGTTTCTGTTTTCCAGCCAAAGACTCACATTAAAAAGGCCTTGTGCCACATTTTGCCCGAGTAGACGATGGTAACTGAATACTGCAGTTGCTCGCAGTGACTGCCATTTGTACTGTCGAGCTCTCTGCATTCGGGAGGAGAGTATTAACCCAGTCGTGTCTCCGCCAAAAGGGTAGAGTCACGACTGAGGAACATTAGATAAAAATTTTTGGCAGGAATATATGGCCTGAAGAACCCACATTAAAAATGTCTTGGGCCACATTTTGCCCTAGTGGGAGTGTAACTAAATACTTCAGTTAACGAGCAGTTGACTGCCTTACGCACTGTCGAAATCTCTGCTTTCAAGCGGAGAGTAATAACCCAGTTGGGGCTCAGCCGAAGTGTAGAGTCTCATCTGGGGAAAATTAGACAGAAATTTTGGTCCGGGCTATATGGCCCACATTAAAAAAAGGCCTTGTGCCACATTTTGCCTTAAATGGGAAGGCGAATAAATACTGTAGTTACGAGTAGTCAACAAGAGCAATTAAAGAGCAGACAAATACAGCAGTTAACGGAAGCAGTTAATGATTGGGTATTTCTATATTACTTATTATTAACACTTCTTTAAATATCTTGTCTCTAGTTATACTAATACACTGTTTTGAGCCTATTTCCTGTTTTCCGTGTCTTACTTCCGGCACAAACAGGTCACTACAACTTTGCGGTAAAGTTTCGCCACAACTCCACAACGAATTGGCGACGAAGATCCACCACAAATTATCCACAATTTTCCGCTCCTTTTCTTTTTTATTTTTAAATATAGACAATAATAAATTTCAAACGATTATTCTGTGTTTGGATTAGTTTCACCCAACACCACAAGTTGCTACAAAACCAAATCTAAGAATCTGAGTTATTTTTGTCAAATTTCCCGTCGGATTGTAACTTTCATATGCATGTCATCATGTATGACATCTAACTTATCTAAACTTATTTATAAATGTAACTTTGTCTGTGTGTGTGTGTCTGTGTGTGTATGTATTAGTTACCTATAGACTCCGAAACGGCTGAACCGATTTTCTTGAAAATTTACACAATTGTACTATAAGCGTCTGCGAGTGTTCTTAGCTAGGTTTTGTGTCGATGTACACCCGATAAATAATTGAAAAAATCGGGTTATAGAAGGAGCGGTCCGATTTTAATCAAATTTATTACACTCATAGGCAAAGAAATAAGAAACGATATTCAGAAGTTCCAAGGTTGCAGTTCTTATAATAGTGCAGAAAATCAATAATATATATATATAAAAGGCAAGATACCGGGTCTGATCAAAATCAGTTTTTCAGCCCTTTTATTTTAGATTTTTTCTTCGGGTTTGGCTCTAAGTAGGTATAATTGTAGTTCTTAGTCTCAGCTATGATACCATTTACTCAGAGGACTTATTTAGCCTTCAAAATTCAGTTTACGATGAAAAAAGCTCATTTGATATTGATACCAGGAAATCAAAATTTGACTTACATCCATTCATTTTTCTTTCAGTCTACGGTTTCACTTTAACTGGAAACGGCTATTGCTTTTTAGTCTTTCGTGCCAATGTCCAAAGAGTCTGAGCTCCAGGGCCATGGATTAGTTTTAAAGCTTTCATTACACCCGAGCAACGCCGGGCTATACTGCTAGTTCACAAATATTTAAACAATCCGCAATATACAAATGTCTTCCCAAATGAAAGATTAAAATGGACACAAAGGAATGAATACTGTAGGTCTTGAAGAGGACTGTCTTTTGTCAGTTTTCATACGATAGTGCTACGCAATCAAATGTAAACAAGTTGATCAAGTAGCAGAATCCACTTAGTATGGCGACTTTCAATAGTAATAATAAATAAAATGGTTAACACAGGAAACTAGAAGAGAAAATAATGATACAATTCAGATGCTGGCTTTCCACACTACTTTAAATAAAAGGTTAGGAAGGAAATTCCGATCAGTTGCTACCAATATAGACGTGAGAAGCCTTCTTCTTCTTCTTCTTCTTCTTCTTCTTCTTCTTCTTCTTCTTCTTCTTCTTCTTCTTCTATGTGCCCTGTCCCTTCATGGCCTTCCACTTTTCCTTATCTCTGGGGGCTCTGAGCACGCCTTCTCCTGTTACACCATGCAACCCTCGTTCCGTCAGCCACCTAATTAGGTCCTTCAAATATGTTATCTGCTGCTTTCCCCTGTCTCTTTTTCCCTCTATCTGGCCTGTTAGCATCAGGTTCTCCAGGCCCTCCATCCTCATTGCGTATCCTAGGAACTTCAGCTGTCTCTTCCTGATGCTCAGTATTGATTTCCTTTTCGTTTCCATCATTTCCAAGACCTCATCATTGCTCACATGCCCAATACATTATATCCGCAGCTTCCTTTTGTAGAATCACATTTTAGTTGTTTCAAGTCTTTCCTTCATCTTTCATGATATTGTCCAACATTCACTGCCATATTGAAGAACTGACATCACATAGCAATCCAGTACTCTCTTCTTTGTTTCTAGTGAAATTGTCCTGTTTCTTAATACTTTACTCAACATCTGGAATGCTTCCTTGTGCTTTTGGATCTCAGGAATATAAATGTATAGAAATTGCTGTGACCACAAAGTGAGGGGTCAGTTTATATATTGATTGTAATATGGAATTGATCCCCCCACTTTATATCCAGTATTCTTCTGTAGAACCACATTTCAGTTGCTTCAAGTCTTTCCTTCATCTTTGATGATATTGTCCAGCATTCACTGCCATATTGAAGAACTGACATCACATAGCAATCCAGTACTCTCTTCTTTGTTTCTAGCGAAATTGTCCTGTTTCTTAATATTTTACTCAACTTCTGGATTGCTTCCTTCGCCATGCCAATTCGCCTTCGGATCTCTGTGTCGCACTTTCCGTCTTCTCTTCTAATACTTCTCAGGTATTTAAATTTTTGTACCTGCTTGATTCTGGTATCCCCGTCCTGTATTTGGCGTTTTGGGCTGCCCTTTTTGCTGATGACCATGCATTCAGTTTTCGTGCAGTTTATTTCTACTCCTTTCTTGTTACGTTTTTCTGATACCTTCTGTAGGGGGTCTTGTAGTTTCCTTTCTGTGTCTGCTATCAGCACTGTATCATTGAGAAGCCTATCTTCCAGTAAAACTGTTTTAAGAGAATTATTTTATAATTTTCATCTCTGATACAAACGGTAACTCTCTTGTCACCGAATACCGAGTGTTGCTGCTATTATCAGAATTACCGTAGCTATAGATACTCACAACTAACATATTAATATCTTACACAGTTATGGTAAAATTTGGCTGTATTATCTCAGCGTTTCCCTTATTCATTCTAATCTTTGTTTTCTGCTAATGTATTTATTCAAATAGGACGGTGGTGGTGTAATGTATAGTGTCTCGGATTAAAGAATTAGAGAGGTGAGTTTGAATTCCAGTCGGGTTCATTAGATTCACTTACGTGATAATAACCTTGGGGGAGGTGATAGCTTTTTATAGGGCCACAGAGTATATTAAACAAAATAATTAATCTATCTAAACTTATTTATAAATGGAACTTTGTCTGTGTGTGTGTGTGTGTGTGTGTGTCCGTTACCTATAGACTCCGAAATGGCTAAACCGATTTTCTTGCAAATTTACACAGTTGTACTATAAGCGTCTGCGAGTGTTCTTAGCTAGGTTTTGTGTCGCGGTACCCCCAATAAATATCGAAAATCGATAATCGAAAAACATCGGATTATAGAAGGAGTGGCCCGATTTCAATCAAATTTGATACACTCATAGACAAAGACATAAGAAACGATATTCAGAAGTTTCAAGGTTGCAGTTCTTACAACAGTGCATAAAATCGATAATATATATATATGAAAATCAAGATGTTTGTGCGTGTATCTGTTTATCTGGCTGTATGTCTGTATTTTTTCAGCCCTTTTATTTTAGTTTTTGCTTCGGGTTTGGCTCTAAGTAGGTATAATTGTAGTTCTTAGTCTCAGCCATTATACCATTTACTTAGAGGACTTATTTAGCCTTCAAAATTCAGTTTACAATGAATAAAACTTATTTGATATCGATAGCAGGAAATCAAAATTTGACTTACATCCATTCATTTTTCTTTCAGTCTACTGTTTCGCTTTGACTGGAAACAATTATTGCTTTTTAGTTTTTCGTGCCAACGTCCAAAGAGTCTGAGCTCCAGGACCATGGATTAGTTTTAACGCTTTCATTACACCCAAGCTACGCCGTGCCATACTGCCAATTTTTAAAATAAACAAAATAAAAAGGTTTTGAAGAAAATAATGCAATTTTTATTAGTTAATATTTTAAGGAACTGTAGAAGATTAATATGAAACGCATTTATTTGAAAGGGAAACTAATTCAGTTTAAAATCTAAAGGAAAAACAATTTTTATTAATAAGTATATTTAAGTTGGAGGAAGTAAGTGAAACACATTTAAGAGGAAGTAAAACGCATTTCGGAAGAAGTAAGAGAATTAAATTTAAGAGGAAATAAGTGAAACACATTTAAGAAAACGTGAATCACATTTAAGAAAACGTGAATCACATTTAAGAAAACGTGAATCACATTTAAGAAAACGTGAAACACATTTAAGAAAACGTGAATCACATTTAAGAAAACGTGAATCACATTTAAGAAGAAGTAAGTGAAACACATTTAAGAGAATGTAAGTGAAGCACATTTGAAACACAAAATATCCTTATTTTAAGAAAAAAAAGGAATTATTTATATTAATTTTTATTGAAAATTTTAATATATATATATATATATATATATATATATATATATATATATATATATATTTTTAATCATTTCACCCCAAGCAAGGCATTCCACTGCTACTATTGCGCTTGGGGCTACATAGGGGGAGGTAAATAGGAAGAGTGGTTAGATATAGGAAATGTCAGAAAGGGGGGTGATAGATAGTTGGGTGGGTGGGAAGAGTGTTTGAAAGAATGGAAGTTAGTGTGTCTGAAAGAATGGAGGTTAGTGTGTTAGGAGGTGTCTATTGACCTTACATTTAAACTCCTGGAGATTGTAGCCGTCGGGGAAGCAGTCATGTGGAAGAGAATTCCACTGTCGGGAAGTGCGAGAAAAGAAACTGTTGGAGTAGAAGTTGCAGTTGCATTTTAAAAACAAAATAACTCTGTTTAAAGAAATAAATAATCGATTTTTTATTAATTAATATTTTAGAGTGGAAACTTTATATGAAATACTTATAAAGTAACATTTAAAAAAAAAGTACTGTGTATTTTAAAATAGAAACTTTCCATGAAACACATTTGTTTGAAAACAAAATAACTCAGTTTAAAGTAGAAAAAATAATTTCCCTAACAATTGTCTGGTTACATGAATTCTTTTGGTGGGTTGCCCGCAGGCCGTGGTTCAGTCACATCTGGAGTAGCTGTACCTTTGCTTTGTCTCGTTTCTTTCCCACCCAGCATGTTGCCATACGTATTTTATTTCAGTTTTACACAGTCCATTATATCGCATTCATTAATTCTCTCTCAATGACTTTTAACATAAGTGAGTAATTTAAAAATTGAACAATCGTAAGTATAAAACTACAATGAACACGTTAAAGAAACAAAGCGAGCCAGAGATCCTGGCAGTCTCTAATGGCGTGGAATGTGATTACTGTGTCTATGTTTCAAGGAGACACTCTGTGTACCGGCAGACATTGACTCACGTACGGACAACACTGAGTTCTAAAGTACAGTGTAACCTGGATATAAGAGAGTTGTCGGGGCGGGATACGAATTATCTTATATCCGGGTTTCCCTTATATCCGGGTTTGGTCTATTTTATATACATTACCACAGGCCCTAATTTGGAACCAGAGAAATATATCTTATATCAGGGTTTATCTTATACCAGAGTCTCTTATATCCGGGTTATACTGGCCTTAATGAAAGAAATTTGAGAGGAGCCTTTTCCTCCTTTTTCAACATCCCTTAATACTCTAGTGACCTATATATGTAGTGACGATTGCTTAGTTTACACAGTATCTCGCTAAAATTGACACCCACTTACACACGCACTCTCTTATAAACACACACACATGCACACGCACACGTACACACACATACGTCTGTGCGTGCGAGTATTTATCTATCTATCTATCTATCTAGCTAGCTAGCTAGCTATCTGTTTAACAGAAAGAAATACCATTATTGAAAGTCAGAAAAATATGAGTGAGTGGAGAGCCATAATCACTCAAATTCTGATGAGAAGTCTGAGAACCGTCGTAGAAAATGTTATTTATTCTTATACACACAGACAGACTGCATATAAAAAATTCAAATTTTCTAAAATGTCTTCTCAGATAAAAGATTAAAATGGACACAAAGGAATGAATCCTGTAAGTCTTGAAGAGGACTGTCTTTTTTCAGTTTTCATACGCTAGTGCCACACAATGGCCATTTCGACAAGTAAATCTAACACCCGTTGCGTCAGCGAAAATAAAACATTATGGGAAAATAAATTTATTTCTTTGTGTGAGTGTAAAAAAAAAAAAAAAGAACGGAAGTAAGGATAGAGAAAAAGAAGAAATAACGGGGCAGATTCATGCTATCGGAACCTGTAGGTTTACCACTTTAGTGACAGAAGCAAAAAGAGATACAATAAAATAAATTAAAAATAAAAATAAGGAAGAAATAGCTTAGACGAAATAACGGCTTTATAAGGCCACTGTTAAAGAGTCGCGAATAATGTTCATATTTTCTTTTTAATCGTTTCACCCCAAGCAAGGCATTCCACTGTCACTTTAGCGCAGGGGGTTACATAGGGGAAGGTGCCGAGAGAGCGATTAGATATAGGAAATGTCAGAAGGAGGGTGGTAGGAGGTACATAGGAAGAGTGTATGAGAGAATGGGTGCGAGTTAGCCTATGGGTAGAATTGCCGACTGATGCCGATTCGGTCGGGTTTCAATCCCGGGTTAGGAAGCGAACGGAGTCTAAGCCGCACTGATGAGCTGTGATACGGCGAAACAGATCTGTCTGTGGATGACTACAGTATTTACGCTCTCACACCTTCACTGAACAATCTGGAAGAGTGGGAAACTTTGTAAACAGTAGCTACTCCGGCATATACGCATCGCTCATTCAATAATGAATTGGAGCACCTAGCTATTGGGCGTGTTTATACGCGCTAAGAAGCCCATCTTCTTTTACTGGACGCTCGTGGCCTAGGGGTAGAATCGCCGACTGACGCCGATTCGGTCGGGGTTCAATCCTGGGTTAGGAAGCGAACGGTATCTAAGCCGTAGTGATGAGTTGTGATATAGCGAAACAAATATGTCTGCGGATGACTACAGTGTATATATATATATATATATATCTTTGTGTAGCAATGACTCTTTTATGCAGGTTTCATTAAAGATGACAGGAAAGATGTGATGGTTTAGTTTTTTGTAATTTTTCATGTGATCTTATGATTTCTTTCTTTTTGGGGACGTGATTCTAGAGAAGGATGTTATGGATATCGTGGACTGAGCATGCAAGCAACGATGAGGTGTTGGAAAGAATGGCAACAAAAAGGAAATTGATACTGAGCATCAGGAAGAGACAAATGAAGTTCCTGGGACATGCAATGATGAAAGAGAGCCTGGAGAACCTGATACTGACTGGTCAGATAGAAGGAAGGAGAGACAGAGGAAGGCAGCGGATAACATATTTGCAGAGCCTGATCAGGTGGATGATGGAACGGGGGTGTGTTGCCAGGAGCAACAGGAGCAAACATACTAAGAGCCACAAGGGATAGGGAGACGTGGAGATCCATGATCGCCTACGCCCTGAAGGGACAGGGCACATAGAAGAAGAAGAAATTATATAAAAATTCCAGGTGAATATAAAGGCAAAAATTGTCCAACATTTGGATAATTTTTTATTATGCTGGTTCTAAGCTTTCGGCTCACATGAGCCATCTTCAGAGAAAGACATCCACCATGAAAGATGATTTTATCTTGTGTTGACATAAAACATTGCGATGCAACGATAACGGTCATCGAATAGCAGACGCAGTTCGTAAATTTGTAATGCGGTTCTATGATAACGTCCTTGTAATCTCTCTGAAGGTGGCTCATGTGAGCCGAAAGCTTAGAACCAGCATATTAAAAAAAATATCCAAGTGTTGGACAATTTTTGTCTTTATTTTCACCTGAAATTAAAGCCAAAGTACGATGTTTAGAACGGCTTCTGATTAAACATAATAGACATTCATTGTCTGTTATATTGAACAGTATACGTTTAGAAAATTTTCTGCTGCCTTGATACACTATATATATATATATAATGTACGCTGGGTAAATTGTTACCATGTTGAATTTCGCGCATGCTCGTTGTTTGTGTTTTATTTTGTCAATTGCATAGTATAGTAGGGTCAGTTGGGCATTCTCTGTCAAAAAGGAGCGCCACGATGCCAAACACTCCGTCATAAATTTGCAATAGGCAAACTCTTCTGCTTGGCATTCGTGACGAAATCCCAATACGGACATAGCAGAGTGTTTTGGCATCAATCTGAAGACAGTGCAGAGGATTCGTAAGGAGTTGGATGAGTCTGATGGTGATTACGGAGGTACGATAGCTTAGGAAACTCACTCTGATCGTTCTGATAAGAAAAGAACTTCTGGATTTGTTGGTGAGGGCCTCAGCTCCAGCACGTAGGTCCACATCAAGTGTGAGGAGGGAGTGCTTCAAGAGGGCGGCTGCTGGAAGACGCGATGTCTGGAAACAAGCATCTGCACCATGTCACACAAGCAGGAGAACCAATGTCGCCTTAAATCTGGACATTTAACTCTACTAACTACAAACACCTTGATTATTTAGCGAGATAACAAAAAGAAACAGTTTTGGCAACTCTAAAAAAGGAACTGAAGACAAGGAATATGGCAGCATTCACCAACTTAAACAAGGAGACCGCCCTGAAGAGTTGCATTGGATTTCGAAGCATGATTAGAAGCCATGGCGATTTTATTGAATAAATCTACTCAAAATTTCATAATATAAATGTGCTTAATGTTTCAAAATAGTTTTGTGTAATTTTGGTAAATATATTTGTTATAATGAGATATCATTCTTAATTGTGTGTGTGTGTGTGTGTGTGTGTGTGTGTGTGTGTGTGTGTGTGTGTGTGTGTGTGTGTGCCGGCGTTCGCAAGTACGCGGGATTGTGTGTAAGAGGGGGTGCGTGCGTGCGTGTGTAGATATGCTTCAGAAAATTCTAAGACAAAGCGGAAAAAACTTCATCAGACTAAATTGATGTGTATGATGAACAGATTAGACGTCCTCAAGTAGGAGAGGGAACGTTGAAATTTCTTTTTAAATAATTGTTTTAGTAATGCAAGGGAATCGAAATAATTTCATAATAATTTATTTTTTTATTCTATTGATATCTGTCTAGTTGTATATTTATCAACCTATCCATAACAGACTTACGAAATGGATTAACAACGGCATATTTTAATTTATTTGTATGAATATTATTTTAAATAGATACTCTTATTTAAGGAGATAATCTGTTTTTAATTAAACGGCATATATATATATATATATATATATATATATATATATATATATATACCACTTCGGTCGGGTTTCCATCCTGGGTAAAAAGCAACCGGAGTCTAACCGTACTGATGAGCTGTGATATAGCGAACAGATCTGTCTGCAGATATATATATATATATATAAATCTAGGTGCAGAGGATGCTACGTTTCACGATTTTGAGTCTCCTGGCATTTGTTTTTTTTTATATTAACAGTAAATATTGTCGAGCTTAATATAATTATATGATTATATATATATATTCTTACGTAATTATATATATATATATATATATATATATATATATATATATATAATCTTATAACAATATATATATATATTGTTATATATATATATCGCCCAGTTCACACTCCAACCACGTCGATTGAACGGGTGAAGAGGCTCATAGTTTGTTTCCTGTTTACGGTGTGGTTTCCGGCTTCCTCTTTTCCAATCTTTTACTCTTTTCCATTCTTTTACTCTTTTTTTTCAATTGGAGTAGACAGACTAAACTATCGCCCGGTTCACACTCCACCCACGTATATTGAACAGGTGAAGAGGTTCATCCCTTGTTCCCTGTTTAGGATGTGGTTTCCGGCTTTCTCTTTAACAATCTTTTTACTTTTTTTTTTTTCAATTGGAGTAGATAGACTAAACTATCGCCCGGTTCACACTCCACCCACGTCTATTGAACAGGTGAAGAGGCTCATCCCTTGTTCCCTGTTTAGGATGTGGTTTCCGGCTTTCTCTTTTCCAAACTTTTCACTCTTACGTAGCCCCCTGCACATCAGTGGCATTACCGCCTTTCTCGGGGTGATAATATATATATATTGTTACGTCCGGGGTTTCGTTGGGACTACGATGGCCGGGACGCAACGAGAAAGTAAAAAATATATAAACAAGAGTATCCCACGGTTCAATGTAAGATTGATGGAAAGAACGATGGAAGGGGTAATCTTCAATTCCAGACGTTTGTGAACGTAGTGAGAAAATGAACACTATGCAGACACAGAACAATAGAAGACAACATCAGATTATATAATAAAAATACTTTATTTATAAAATATACAATCTATTAACTTAAAGGAAAGAAAACAAAACTAAATAATAAAAGGGATGGGGGCACAATTGGTTGGTCAAACATATAACAATGCGACGAAATACAGACAAAAATAGTGACAGCAGATAATAGAACGTATATATAAGCATATAAAGACTTGCAAATTGTAGGGATCGATGTCGATTGGTTGTATCAGAAATAAAGTTCGAAAGGAAAGATGTCCATTCAAGTGTCTGAGCGAAAAAGGTTGAGTTGCTAATGTCGGGATATAAGTCTTTGATTAACGCCGTTCAATCCTTGCTGATGGTGAGCATTGTACGCAGATAAATCACAGGAGTATAGACGACTTGGGTTTTAGAATACCGTTCCGGACTCTTTCGTCAGTTATTCGATTCTCGGCGACATTCGATTCCTCTGATAGCAAACAGCTAAGTCCGGTTTTAGTGACGTCCGATTCCTCTGAAAGTAAACAGCCAAGTGAAGTTATTATATCCCCACATGCACAAAAAAACCCCACTAGGGTTAAGTCACGTGTTGGCATAGGAAAGTGAGTAGGTGTTGTCCATTGAACACTATTAGGGTCACTTGTACTTATCAGACAAGTAGCGTTCATCTGCGATCAGAGACCAGAGAGGAGGCGGGGGAAAGGGAGGTTCTCTTCTAAGAACTGGATTTAGTTTAACCGGGTAAGAAAAAAAAAAAACAAAACAAAAAAAAAAACTATTCCATTATCTGGATATTCAAAGAAACAAAGAGACAACTATTGTTCTCATATCTCGTCGCAATTATGTAAGGTATTAAAATATACTTGCAAAATCTAAGGTGGGGGTACAATTATTGCTCTAACGTAACAATATATATGTATATATATATATATATATATATATTTGAGAAATTTTGTCAGAAAAAGATATGTCATTCGTCGGGATTCGACCCTGTGACCCCAGACAACATGGGGGAATTCATTAATAGATCTAATGCGTCTTAGACCGTGTGACCGCGAATGATTTCACAGTTTAAATGAAGCGGAACCAAACCTTAGAAACACAATTTTCCTATTTCTCGTAACACTGAAAGTGTATCTTAATGCAAACAAATGTATACAGACAAAGTTAATTTAATAATCATTTTGCATTATTGAAACTTTTATTAAATTCCAAAAGATTAAGTACAATAAACTTATTTTGATAAAGTTATAAGAATAATTATATAACATTCGAAAAAAATAGATGATCAAAAACATCAAAACGATTAATTAAATTCATAAAATTTAATAATTATTTCACATAACTGAAATTTTTATTAGGGGAAGAATATAAAATCGGGTATTTTACTAAATTACACCGGCTCTTTATTGGCTTTTGTAAACATGGCGAAAATATCTGTGACGTCATTGGAACCTAGAAAGCCGATAGTTACACAATGAAGATAAACTCCCGATTGGCCATATTTCAAAGAGTGGAGACATCTAAAAAATCTAAAATCTAAAAGTGTTATTCATAGTATTTTAAGAAAACTTGAGGAAACTGGGTCGTGTGAAGTCAAGAAACCACCCGGTCGGCCAAGGAAAACTACTGCAAGGAAAACAGATGGATTGGTCAGTCAGTTTAGGTGCCATACGTGATACACGCTTGGGCGATCATGTCTCTAAAGAGACATGACTGACTGGGCAGAACATTATCCCGCAGTAGGTTGCCATTGCTTTCTGCGGTAGACTGGTTGCCGACCAAGGCTATAGAACCCAATCTGTCCTGTTATTTAACCAATAACTGGCAGGAATAGACGGATAAATACCTTTCCCAAGGGTATTTGCGCGTAAGTGAATACAATGGTTTCAGCTGGAATTCGAACTCGGCTCCCCGGTTTCTCGTTCCGAGCCGATATCCACTGTACCACAACGCACCATCGATGGATTGGTAAAGAATAAGAAAAGAGTTAACGCTAAGAAGCCTTACATTTCTAAAAAGAATCAAATGAGCCGTTTGAGATTTTCCACTGAACATCTCATATGGACAGAAGAACAGTGAGATTGTGTTCATTTCAGCGATGAGTCAATGTTTAACCTGTTCGGTTCTGACGAGAGAAGGTTCGACGTAATCCTAAGAAACAATATTTGTCTCAGTGCACTAAAAGTAGCGTTAAATTTGAAGGAGGAAGTGTGATGGTTTTTGGCATGATTTCAACCGCTGGTACGGGACCTTTTGTTAGGCTACACGATAAAATTAACGCAACTGTATACAAACAGATATTGAAGAAACATTTTGTAAATTTGATAACTGCAATTAACTAACCAGCTGTATTTATGCATGATAACGCGCCATCTCACACAGCGAAGTCTGTTCAGACATTTCTTTCTGAGGAGGATGTTATTGTTATGGAGAGGCCTGCTCAAAGTCCAGACATGAATCTTATTGAGAATGTCTGGAAGTTACTAAATGAAAGAGTTAAGGAAAAGAATCCAACAAACGTCGAAGATCTATGGACTAATTTGAAACGATAATGGGAGAAAATATCCGTTAATGAATACAAGACATTAATTCGCTCATGTAGCAAAATATGTCAAGATGTTATTGAAAGTAAAGGCTTTTCGCATCAAGTATTAATGAATTATGTACGCTATTTTCATTTGGATATGATGTATCCATTATAATAGTATGATTCTGTTAATCGTTCTGATGTTTTTGATCATCTATTTTTTTCGAATGTTATATAATCATTCATATAACTTTATCAAAATAAGTTTATTGAGTTTTATATTTTGTAATTATACAATTTACCATTATATCCTTATTTTCCTTGATGAAATATTGTATGAAGCTTTAAAATAAAATGTTATTTCACATTTAAACTTTATTTAAGATCGTTCTGATCTTTATGCTCGCTACTGTATAGATAGATAGATAGATAGATAGATAGAGAGAGAGAGAGATAGAGAGAGAGATAGAGAGAAAGAAAGAGTGAGTTCCTTCTTAGAAGGCTTACAACCTATCACGTTGAATACACCGGTTCTCGCTCGATCACCAAAGTTAAGCAACATTGAGCCTGGTCAGTACTTAGATGGGTGACCACTTGGGAATACCAGCTGTTGTAAGCGTTTAGTGACGGATGTGCGTTGTGGTGCAGTGGATATCGGCTTGGAAAGAGAAATCGGTGAGCCGAGTTCGAATTCTAGTTGAATACTCTGCATTTACTTAAGCACTGGTACCCTTGGGAAAGGTATTAATCCGTCCCTTCCCTCCAGTTATGGGTTAAATAATAAGGGTAGGACTTGGGGACCCTGCCCTTAAAAACAAATCCCCAATGAATCTTGATACTCTAAAAGGAAAAAGTATTACTAGACACAAAACTTATATAAAAACAACAATAAATTGTTGAAAGAAAAAGGTATTACCAGCAATAAATAAATAAAATTTAGTTGGCAATAAATGACCCGCCGAGGTTGATATGACATAAAAACAAAACAATCAACCAACCAACCAAGCAAGCAACCAATCAACCAACCAACCAAGCAAACAAGCAACCAACCAAGCAAACAAGCAACCAACCAACCAAACAAGCAAGCAAGCAACCAACCAACCAACCAAACAACCAAACAACCAACCAAACAAGCAAGCAAGCAAGCAAGCAACCTTCTTAGAAACTTTCCTGAGAACTTTCTGAACCGACTGTGTCTTTTCTTAGCTTTCTTTTATTTTCCTCCAGAATTGCTTTTGATTCTTATCAAATTCCTCTACAGAAGCCAATTGTATATTTCTAATCTTACGGCTGCCGTTCAGAAATTTCCTGAGAATATTATCAACTTTTCTTTTAATTTCGCTTTCAATTGCAACCGAAAGAAACAATTTCAGTTTTGAAGAATATGCTCGCATTTTCTCATACTGCACGCCTGTTATTGTTATTAGTTTTTGGCTCGTAATTCATTCTCTCTTAATACACTTATCTTTTTTCCCTTTCTGGTAGCAACCATTACAGGCTGTCAGATGAACTTGCAAAGAAGAACGAATCAGTCACACTGAAAGAACAGTTTGACAATGAAGACACACTTTTCATGGACTAGCTCTCCAAAACCGTTGAATAAAAGGTTTTCTCGAAAACAAAAATGCTGCAATTTTTCCCCTTCTGGCTGGTCGCTCGTACCTCTGTCTACCAGACAATCCCTGTTGCAGGTGCCTGCTCAGGCACATTTTTTTTGTTCAGCAACCACAGTGCCTACTTATCGTTTATACTGTAACTATGCTGTGCTGACCTTAGTTTCTGGGAGAGACCGCATAATCTGGCAAGATAAACATTTTGAAAAACGCTAGTACACTCAAAACCTCAGTCACGATGACTTGCGACTTCGTGCTAGTTCAACAATCTAGGGTTATCAAACAGATACGTCGACCTATTTTCATTCGCAAGGCTTGGTTAACCAGTGGTATGGTTTTTCAGGCACCTTCCAATAGTGATACTCGCTCGCCTCCCCCAGACCGATAACATAAAAAGCTAACTTCCTGACAAATCGACCATAATGAGATTCGAACGCGAATTTTATGGCTGGAAAGCGAATGTTCTAATCACGGGCCCATATAACTTTCTAATATGATAAAAATTACGTGTTGATAGAAAATCTGGGAAAATACATTGCTGACTGAATAACATAGGTATTCATTAATGTGGTTATAAGATTTTGTCAGAAAATGCAAGAAACGTTCGAACCAGCCAGATATGGTCGAAAAGCAAAGCATTTTAACTGACAGGTGTCGTAGACTTATAGGCAAACCAGGCGAAATACTTTGATGACCGAATAATGACGCTATGAATTCATATGAAGTAAAAGATTTTCTGAAAATAAATTAGAAAATTTGCTTCTTATTAATATTCTGATCTAAACTTATTTACAAATTAAACTTTGTCTGTGTGTGTGTCCGTTACCTATAGACTCCGAAACGGCTGAACCTATTTTCTTGAAAATTTACACAGTCGTACTATAAGCGTCTGCGATTGTTCTTAGCTAGGTTTTGTGTCGAGGTACCCCCGATAAATATCGAAAATCTATAATCGAAAAAATCGGGTTATAGAAGGAGTGGTCGGATTTTCATCAAATTTGATACACTCATAGACAAAGACATACGAAACAAGATTCAGAAGTTTCAAGGTTGCAGTTCTTACAATAGAGCAGAAAATCGATAAGGCAATATGTTTGTGTGTGTGTCTGTTTATCTGTCTATATGTCCTTTATACAAATCCACAATTTTTATCCGATTCTCACCAAACTTCACACAAATATTCTTTACGCTGTGTCTGAGCTCCAGGACCATGGATTAGTTTTAAAGCTTTCATTACACCCGAGCAACTGCGGGCTATACTGCTAGTACTACATAACAGAGTTGTAGAAATAGGGTGGGTGCTCTTTGGACGTCGGGGTTCACCACAGAAGCAGTAGGGAGATGGGTAATGTTTATTAAATCGGCCTTGTGTCAAACATAACAGGACTTACAACAACTTAGTATTATTCGTTATCATCCGAAGGTTGTAGATTGGAATGTGTGGAGAAATCAAAGTATACATTTTGTATGTCTAGAATAGAAATTTATTAATGGAAAATAATAACATGAATTGGTAGAAGAAATTAGTTGAGAAACAGTATTAAGAAGTTTAGGGCATCAAGAGTTCGTTGAAATGTTCACAGTAGTTCTGGTAAGAATGAGTTTATGTGTACGTAGGCAGGAATATATGTATGTATGTATGTATGTATGTATGTATGTATGTATGTATGTATGTATGTAGGAGCATTTATTAATGGATAGGATTGTCTTTGAATTTATCGCTCAGGGTGAATGGTAAAAAGGAAGGTGGTGAGAGATGAGAGGAGAGAGAGAAAGATAAAGACAATAATAATAACGATCGATTGGCGTTTGTCGTGGGTACGTATTAATTACGCTCGTCATCTTATCACTCTGGCAACGGTCGTCTTGTCCCCTCTTTTATATCGTTTGTAGGTTATTTGGGAATTCACTCCCGGTTGTGATTCTGGCCTTTGTATTTTGCTTTTAGATGTTTCCTAGTTTTCTATTGGCCGAAAAACATTTCGTATTGAGGTGAGGAATTTTGCGAGTTGTGTGTGTCCTTAGCAAAGTTTGTAAATTCGAGAAAATTCGTTTATTTCTAACAATGAGTCAGTGTTTAGCATTTGAATTTTGAATTTTAGAACTTGTTGTGTTCGCTACTGAGTAATACCTCCTTTAAGTTTAAGCGCATTATTTTGTTTTGGATTAATGAGGTATTAATATAGTGAAAAAAAATTGCTTAAGATCGTTCGGCACTTACATTCTTGGATAGTTATCCCTCACTTAGAACAGATACTACCTCCTCTGGGGATAGTCACCTTGAGATTGAGCTAATATCAATTTCAAATTACCCCGCTGAAGCCAGGTAAGTATAAGGTTGCATGAAGTAAATATTTATCTACCAGAAAAATATTTTGGAAATGAAAACTTAAAAATTAAAAAAAATGAATATTCTGACAAACTCAACATTGTTCTACTAACCAATTAGAACACAAATGAGATTAAAAGAATTGAGACAATTTCCGTCTGAAGCTCTTTGGGCTTAACTTAAAATTTATTGCAACTAATTTTAAAGCAATAAATGACTTAATTCAAAAGAAAATAATAATTAGCTGAAACTTGAATAAGTAATTCACTCTATTATCCATAATAATTGCCACAAAGAATACATAGGAGAAACCACAAGAAATATATTGATTGTTTAATCGTTTAATACTTAGTTTTTGGTCCTAATAGGGTTAGATCAGCAGACATTTCTGTTAAAAAGTGTTTGATACAATTATATTCTAGAACTTTTGAATATTTTTCATTTTTAAACGCGTTGTTTCGCTACCTTAGAAACCTGGGAAGCACGAAATAACTCGTCTAAAAATGGAATATATATATATATATATATATATATATATATATATATATATATATATATAGTTAGTTACATTTTTTTTTAATCATATCACCCCAAGCAAGGCGAAAACGCCACTGATGCGCAGGGGGCTACGTAAGAGTGAGAAGATTGGAAAAGAGAAAAACCGGAAACCACAACCTAAACAGGAAACAAGGAATGAGCCTCTTCACCTGTTCAATAGACGTGGGTGGAGTGTGAACCGGGCGATAGTTTAGTCTATCTACTCTAATTGAAAAAAAAAATAAAATAAAAAGAGTGAAATGATTGGA
>JBBBDQ010000463.1:1462500-1550000 GCA_037127315.1 Ascarosepion bandense
GACACCTTTGAATTTTGAAAATTTTCTCTAATTTATATTGGCTCTGTATTCTTAATACATTGAGCTCTCTGGCTGCATCACTTTTTAATGTTAAAATTTTTTTAATATTATTTAGGATCAGGTTCTTAGAATTTACCTTCCTACTCTTCCACTTCGGATAAAAAAAAAACAACAATATATATATATATATTGGCTCTGTATTCTTAATACATTGAGCTCTCTGTCTGCATCACTTTTTAATGTTAAAATTTTTAAATATTGATTAGGATCAGGTTCTTGGAATTTATCTTCCTACTCTTCCACTTCGGATTAAAGAAAAACAATATATATATCTGTATATATAGTTATGTATATCACTTGTCTAAAGTTTATAGACCAATGTGATACGCGCTTGATAAAAATGTACATTATGTGACAGGTGTTACTGCCAGATTAAAATCGATTAAAGGCTACAAGGGACGCGAACTGATCCGGAGAGCATGCCAGAAAGATTCTGACAACACGATTAATCATTCTTCAGTCAGTTAGTTAAGTGCTATACGTGATACACGCTTTGGGCGATCATGTCATGAAAATACATGACTGACTGGGCAGAAGATTTTCTATCCTGCAATTGAAACTATAGCTGATGGTAGACGAGACGGATTGTATTAATAAGTAGTAATTGGTGTGGGAACAGTTTATTACTTAATAACAATAGAAAACTGATCCCCCACTTTTTGACCAGTATAAGATTTACTTATGTTTCTAACTATTATATTCATTCAGTCAGTTAAGTGTCATACGTGATACGCGCTTGGGCGATCATGTCTCGAAAGAGACATGGCTGACTGGGCAGAAGATTTTGTCCTGCTCTTTAAGTTATAGCTGAAAGGTGAAGAGACGGGTTGTAGTAATAAGTAGTAATTAGTGGGGGATCAGTTTATTACTTAATAACAATAGAAAACTGACATCCCACTTTATGTCCAGTAGAAGCTTTACTTATGTTTCCAACTATTATCTTCGGTCAGTCAGTTAAGTGCCATACGTAATACTCGTTTTGGGTGATCATGTCTCACAAGAGACATGATTGACTGGGCAGAAGATTTTCTATCCTACTATTTAAACTATAACTGATGGTAGACGAGACGGATTGTATTAATAAGTAACAATTATTGGGGGAACAATTTATTACTTAATAACAATAGGAAACTGACCCCCACTTTTTGTCCATTAGAAGCTTTACTTATATTTCCAACTATTATCTTCAGTCAGTCAGTTAAGTGCCATATGTGATACACGCTTGGGCGATCATGTCTAGAAAGAGACATGACTGACTGGGTAGAAAATTTTCTATTCTGCTCTTTTAAACTATAGCTGAAGGGAGAATAGACGGATTGTATTAATAAGTAGTAATTAGTGGGGGATCAATTCATTAATTAATAAAAATAAAAACTGATCCCCCACTTTATGCATAGTAGAAGCTTTACTTATGTTTCCATCTATTATCTTCGGTCAGTCAGTTAAGTGCCATACGTGATACACACTTTGGGCGATTATTTTTCGAAAGTCTTTGAGGAGATTGCCATTCGTTAATAGAAAATTTAAATAGCCGAAATAGTTACATCTCAGAAATATAGACAGATATTGCAAAATATTGTTGCAGATAATCATTATATTAGATTCTACTGTCCTAGAGTGTTCCCTTATTTGTTGACTAACTAAATTGTGTATGGACGGTACTTGATCTTAGGAAAAACCTGTTGCTTGGACTTTCTAATTGGCTAATAAGAATTTGCCACTTGAGCAACTCATCCAATTGATTATCAATGAACTCCAATATTCGTAGAAGAACGCAATTTGGCATCGAATCAATTTAACGAATCGAATCACATGACACAAAATCGCTTTTGGGATAAACCGATTGGCAGAACGATGCAACCTCTGCCTTGACCCCCAAAGTCATTGCACAAAAATAAATAAATAAATAAATAAATAAATAAAAGCAAACTAAAAAAAATGAAGAACACACAACCAAAACTCTTGAAATTCTGAGGAAGAAAGATAATCAGATAATAAAAACAACTCATTATGATAACAATGCCATCATTACTATATTCTCTCCTATTCTTTCATTCGTTATATTTTTAATATATATAACGAAGAAAATACTAGATTTTTACGTTATATCTGTCCTTCAATATGGCAGCGATACAGCGACTACACCTATTTTATGCTATTAATCCAAATATTCACGCAATGAGTGAACTATGAGGACCAGTTAGCAAGAAACCTTCTTTTATCATTTTTAAATATAATTTAAAATATATAATGAATAATCCCTGGGAAGTGTCTAGGACGGAAACTGCTACAGACGGAAATGTTAGAGATTTGAAGGTGTTTTGGCATGGCCAATGATGCGTTCCAAAAACTGAGTAGAGTATTAAGAGACAGGAAAATTTGTTGGAAAAAAGTAAACAGTACTAGTTTATTATGTGATTTCTGTCCTTCAGTATGACAGGGAATACTGGACAAGCCCATCAAAGATAAGAAAAGACATGAAGCAACCGAAATATGGTTCTAAAAATGCATACCGCATAGAAAGTGGGAGATCAATTCCATATTACAATCAGTATATAAACTGATCCCCCACTTGTGATCACAGGAATTTCTATACATTCCTGAGATTCAAATGCACAAGGATGCATTCCAGGAGCTGAGTAGTGTATTAAGAGAGGAAAATTTCGTTGGAAACAAAGAGTACTGGGTTGCTATGAGAATGCATCGAATGCTGGCCAACCTCATCAAACATGAAGAAAGACCTGGAACAACCGAAATATGGTTCTACAGAAAAATGGTGCGTATATCGTGGATATAAAGTGGGGGATCAATTCCATATTGAAATCAATATATAAATTGACCCCCACTTTGTGATCACAGCAGTTTCTATACTCTATATTCCTGAGATCCAAAAGCACAAGGAGGCATTCCAGAAGTTGAGTAAAGTATTAAGAAACAGGACAATTTCACTAGAAACAAAGAGGGGATGACTGGATTGCTATGTGATGTCAGTTCTTCAATATGGCAGTGAATGCTGGACAATATCATCAAAGATGAAGGAAAGACTTGAAGCAACTGAAATGTGGTTCTACTGAAGCGTACTGGATATAAAGCGGGGGATCAATTCCATATTACAAGCAATATATAAACTGACCGCTCACTTTGTGGTCACAGTAGTTTCTATGGATTTATATTCTTGGGATCCAAAGGCACAAGAATGAGTTCCGGGAGCTGAGTAGGGTATTAAGAGACGGGAAAATTTCGCTAAAAACAAAGAGAGTACTGGATTGCTATGGAATGTCTGTCCTTCAATATGGCAGTGAACGCTGGACAATATCATCAAAGATGAAGCAACTGAAATGTGGTTCTACAGAAGAATACTGGATATAAAGTGGGGGATCAATTGCATATTACAATTACTACATAGACTGATCCCTCACTTTGTTGTCACAGCAGTTTCTCTACATTTATATTCCTGAGATCCAAAGGCACAGGGAGGCATTCCAGAAGTTGAGTAAAGTATTAAGAAACAGGACAATTTCGCTAGAAACAAAGAAGAGAGTACTGGATTGCTATGGAATGTCTGTCCTTCAATACGGCAGTGAATGCTGGACAATATCATCAAAGATGAAGGAAAGACTTAAAATAACCGAAATGTGGTTCTACAGAAGTTGGGGATTATAAAAAGAAAAAGAAATTTAAATACAAGAGATGTTCTAACAGAGAACGAAAAGTGCGATACGGAGATCAGAAGTAGTATTGACATCACCAAGGCTGCATTCCAGAAGCTGAGTTGATTATTGTTGTTGTGCAGTACTTTTCGCACTGAAGGTTATAATCGTGTTATGTCGGTTGCTAATCGACTTAACGCACCCAAAATGTTAGGAACTTGGTAATCTTCTCCTGAAAGCTAACTCCTTAGTCTTCGGCTAACTGCCGACTAATATCAGCTGCTTAGTAGTTCTACTGAACTCCAATGGAACTCTAAAGAACTCCTTTGAATTTCCAAAGAACTTCCTGTTAACTCTTAATAATATAGGAGAGAGAGTCCATTATCTGAGGAGTAGGTGTGG
The DNA here is from genome assembly GCA_037127315.1 of Ascarosepion bandense. Taxonomy (NCBI): domain Eukaryota; kingdom Metazoa; phylum Mollusca; class Cephalopoda; order Sepiida; family Sepiidae; genus Ascarosepion; species Ascarosepion bandense. The sequence goes on from JBBBDQ010000463.1 coordinate 1,466,613, forward strand.
TTCCCCATAACAAGTATTAAGACAGAAAAATTTTTGCTAAAAACAATGAAGAGAGTCAGTCAGTCAGTTAGTGCCATACGTGATACACGTTTTGGGCGATCATGTCTTCGAAGAGACATGAATGACTGGGCAGAAGATTTTCTATCCTGCTCTTTAAAGTATAGCTGAAGGAAGAAGAGACGGATTGTATTAATAAGTAATAATTAGTGGGGGATCAGTTTATTACTTAATAACAATGAAGAGAGTCAGTCAGTCAGTTAAGTGCCATACGTGATACACGCTTCGGCGACATGCTTTCGAGACATGAGTGATTGGGCAGAAGTTTTTTTTTCCGCACTAGGTTGCCATTAGTATCTGCGGTAGAGTGGTTGACAACCAAAGCTATAGAACCCAACCTGTTCTGTTATTTGACCCATAGCTGGAAGGAAGAGACGGATTAATACCTTTCCCAAAAGTATTTGCGCGTAAGTGAATGCAGCGAATTCAACTGGAATTCGAACTTGGTTCTCCGATTTCTCTTTCCGAGCCGATATCCACTCCATGAAGAAAGTACTGGATTATTATGTGATGTTGGTTGTTGGTTGGTTGTTCTTGTTTTATGGCATATCAACCTCGGCGGGTCATTTATTGCCAACTAAATTTTGTTTATTTTTTTCTTTCAACAATTTATTGTTGTTTTTATATAAGTTTTGGGCCTAGTAATACTTTTTTTTTCTTTTCGAGTATCAAGATTCATTGGGATTTGTTTTTAATAAGCTCAACAAAAGAAAATTTATCCTTTATAGTAAATGAACAGTAGGGTTGCAAGACAGGTTGTAGCAATTTAGCAGTCCTTTGGCCACCTTAGGTTGTGATGACCCTGTTGTAGATAATATGGGTCTTAACGGTACCCCTTCCTGAAGCATTTTTGGAAGAACCTAAATTTCATCAGTAATTTAGGGAGAAAGAATCCCACTTTTAACCCACTTCAATAGTTTTTTTCTGGAATTTTATTTCTGTTGAAGTGCTTGCATCACATTTTTCAACAGGGCCTAATTTTATAAATGTTGATGCATCATTTAAAATTGATTACGTCTTATTAACATAGTCGGTGTAATCTGTTAAGGCAACACTAGTTCCTTTATCAGGTCTAGAAATCACCAAATCACGGTTTTAATTTTGAAGATCTGATAATACAAGTGTGCTCAATTCTCCAGTTTGACTCAGAGGAGTACGCAACAGGAGTACGCAACAGGAGTACGCAACAGGAGTACGCAACAGAAGTAGCAACAGGAGTACGCAAAAACAAGTGAGCATAATTCTTTAGTTTGGCTCTAGGGTTGCCAAAAGTATCCGAAGAAAGAGGGATATGTTTTGCAAGTTGCGAAAACAACATCTCAAACTCAGAGAAAAGATCTTTTCTTTATTTGGCATGGTAGGTGGAACACAAAAACCCAAGTCACGGGCAAGAACAGCAGATTCAAGTTCAGACCATTGATAGAAGGCGTAATAGAATGCAATCTATTCTTATTCTCTTCCACCATGTAACGATATCTCTTTTGTCTTAAAAAACGTCAGTTTATTTTTTAACTAAGTAGCTAATTTCTGACAACCACACTCATGAACGAATCCTATGTATTAATATAAACAATTAATATGAACAATTAATACGAACAAATCTTATATATATTTATATATATATATATATCTACGCATTTTTCATTCAGTCATGAATCTGAACACTCTCGGCTACTGGTATGTGTATACATTGTATATAATACGTTAAAAGTCAGCCTTCCTCTACCGAGCGCCCATAGCTTAGAGGTAGAATCCTCGACTGATGTCAATTCGGTCGGATTGAATCCATAGCAAAATCTACTGCTAAGAAGATTGGGTCACTATGTCGATCCAGGATGTTTTTTCCACCTGAATCCATCCTGCATATATACAAGTCAACCATCCTTCCGTGCATTGAGTACTGCTGCCATTTATGGTCAGGTGCCCCTGCCGTTCTCCTCAGTGTTCTTGACAAGCTCCAAAGGAGAGTCTGTAATGTGATAGGTACTGATCTGGCGACTCGTCTGCAGCCACTTTCCCATCGTCGAAATGTGGCCTCCCTCTGTCTCTTCTATAAATACTTTCATGGCTTCTGCTCGGATGAGCTTAAGTCACTGATGCCTCCTCAACAGGTGTTTACCCGTGCAACCAGACTGGCAACTGGGTCCCACCCATTCACAGTCAGGTTAGCCAAACGCAGACGACAATTCTACTCCTGCAGCTTCCTCTCTCGCACTTCCCGCCTGTGGAACTCACTCCCGTATTCTTGCTTTCCTGACGGCTACGACCTCCAGAAATTTAAAAGCAAAGTTAATACTCACCTACTAACCACTGGACTCTAGCTCTCTCCCCTCCCCTGTATAATCTTCACGTTCTCTCCGCCCATGTATCTGTCATTGCACCTGCTTTCTCAGCTTTCTATTGTTCCTTTCTAACTAACTTGTACTCCTCACTCTTTTCTAATTAATCCTTCTACATTTATGTAACCCCCTGCACATCAGTGGCGTTTCTGCCTTGCTCGGGGTGAAATGATTAAAAAAAAAAAAAAAAAAAAGTAATCGGATGTCTAACTGTGCTGACGAACTTTGATAGAACAAAACAGATCTGTCTGCGGATGACTATAGATATATATAGATATAAATATATGTAAATTTAATTCTAACTGGTAATAACGTTTAACAAACTGCCTCTCATCTGGCTATATTGGAAAACTTGGTAAACTGCTTAACGCTTTTGTATCTGATGTTGTTAATGACATTCACCATCAGTGACAATCAAAAGATTTCGCCATGATTCGTGTTTTATATATATTCGGTCGGGTTTCGAGCCTGGGTTAGGGAGCAATCGGAGTCTAACCGTATTGATGAGCTGTGATACAGCGAAACATATCTTTCTGCGGATGACAATATTTACGCTCTCACACCCTGATTGAGCACTCTGGAAGAATGGTAGACTTTGAAAAACAGTAGCCACCCTAGCGTGTACGCATCGCTCATTCAGTAAAAATGAATTGGATCACTCTAGCTATTGGGCGCGTAATACGATATGCGCTAAAAAGACTGCCTTCTTCCGTGGCCCAGGGGTAGAGTCGCCGACTGACGCCAATTCGTTCGGGTTTCGAGCCTGGGTTAGAGAGCAATCAGAGTCTAACTGTACTGATGAGCTGTGATACAGCGAAACAGATCTGTCTGCGGATAACAATATATATTTATATATTAAAATTTAAATAACCAAAAAATACCTCATCCACACGAAACAATCCCCCCAAAAAGTAACAAATACACATAATCCACAAAATAAAAAGAACAAATAACGTATAAATAAAAATAAAAAAATCTCACACAACATTAACAGCAATTCCATTCACCTATAAATAATAGTAAAATAAAAACTATCTACACTTCCTTAAAATAACCATATATCCCAATATAAGAATTACCTAAAGTAAACGAAAAAGTGACCTGTCCAAAACTACGCTACCCCACCCTTCTCCTAACCCAAAGCGGTATCTCTATGACTAAATACTGACGACTAGATCGTACTCGTAAAACGCCAACCCACATCCACTTACATCGTTTTCTTTAACTGCTGCGCCACTCCAATCCCACATAGATAACCGTAAAATAAACAAAAAATGTCTTCTTCTTCTTCTTCTTCTTCTTCTTCTTCTTCTTCTTCTTCTATGTGCCCTGTCCCTTCAGGACGTAGGCGATCATGGATCTCCACGTCTCCCTATCCCTTGTGGCTCTTAGTATGTTTGCTCCTGTTGCTCCTGGCAACCCCCGTTCCGTCATCCACCTGATCAGACCCTGCAAATATGTTATCCGCTGCCTTCCTCTGTCTCTCCTTCCTTCTATCTGTCCAGTCAGTATCAGGTTCTCCAGGCTCTCCTTCCTCATTGCATGTCCCAGGAACTTCAGTTGTCTCTTCCTGATGCTCAGCATCAATTTCCTTTTTGTTGCCATTCTTTCTAACACTTCGTCGTTGCTTGTATGCTCAGTCCACGATATCCGTAGCATCCTTCTGTAGAACCACATTTCGGCCGCTTCCAGTTTTGTCCTCATTTTCGATGATATTGTCCAGCATTCACAGCCGTACTGAAGAACTGACATCACGTAGCAGTCTAGCACTCTTTTCTTCGTTTCTATTGAGATCTTCCTGTGTGTTAGTATTTTGCTCATCTTCTGGAACGCGTCCTTTGCCATGCCAATTCGCCTTCGGATCTCCGTGTCGCACTTTCCATCTCCTGTTAGAACACTTCCTAGGTACTTAAATTCTTGGACTTGTTTGATTCTGTTATCCCCCACCTGTATTTGGCATTTTGGGTTGTATCTTTTGCTGATGACCATGCACTCAGTTTTCTTAAAGTTTATTTGTAGTCCCTTCTTGTCACTCTCCACTGCTACTTTCTGTATGAGATCTTACAGTTTCCTTTCCGTGTCCGCAATCAGTACTGTATCGTCCGCGTATCTTATGTTGTTCAGGTTGTGGCCTCCAATAACAAATTCTGGTGTGTCATCTAGGGTCCTCAAAATATTCTCACTGTATAGGTTGAACAAATCCGGTGAAAAGACACATCCTTGTCTTACGCCTTTTTCTATCTTTGTGTATCTACTGAGGTTGTTACGTGTCCGTATGCAGGCCGTTTGCTGCCAGTAGAGATTCTTGATTATTCTTATGTCTTTGCCGAAAATGTCGAGGTTGCCTAGCATTTCCATCAATTCTTTGTGTCGTATTTTGTCGAATACTTTCGCGTAATCAATGAAGCATAGGTACAAGTCTTTCTTCATTTGTAATGCCCTTTCAGAGAGCATCCTAATCATGAATATGGCGTTCCTTGTTCCAGTGTCTTTGACGAACCCGCACTGTTCCTGCCCTATCTCTGGCCTGATTTTGCTTCTCGCTCTATTCATCAGGATATGTCTACCCTTCCTAAAAAAAAAAAAAACATAAATCCCAATATAAGAAGTACCCAGACAAAATAAATAAGGAACCTCTCTTAAACTAAGCTACCTCTCCTAACCCACACCCACATTCACTTAAACATCATATCACCATAAATAAACCGTTTTCACCATTTAATTTTCATTTCAAATTATCCCCCGATCAGAAGAGCACGTAGCAGGTTCGAAACGAGAAAATTTGTGTATAGTGATACTATGAATTTATAAACCTTTGTAATAACAATTACAATATATATATATATATATATATATATATATATATATATATATATATATATATATATCACTCAATAAATCCTAGGCCTAACTAATAAAGCAACAACTTTTAGGCAAAATTCAACTTTATTCATCAACATAGTCTCTTTCTAGGGTAATTTATTGTTGATTACAACGCATTTTTAACAATTCGATTCCTTTTTTGTACAACGATTTGTTTTTGGCCTCAAAATACGCCTTAGTTTCGGATATCACTTCTTTATTCGAGTAAAATTTCTTTCCCTGGAGCATTCTATTGGGGTCTGCGCAAAGCCATATATATATCTATATCTATCTCTCTCTCTCTCACTCTCACTCTCTCTCTCTCTCTCTCTCTCTATATATATATATATATATATATATGTATTTGTATAGCCGAGGTGGATAAGATACTAAGAGAAAGTGCGATGCGTATTATTCAGAGCATTACCCCGTGCAAAACGTATTTACACAGAGGGGAGGTTTAAATCGCAATAGTTACCAAAATAACCAGTCCATATATTACTCTAATGACACTCGAATATTACGCCTTGAGTAGTAAAATTCTTTTCTTAAAATGACCATTTCAATCCATGGGCCATTCTATTATTGAGAGTGCTGCAGTGATGCCTGCATCGCTACAACATATATATATATATATATATATATATATATATATATATATATACAATGTTACGGAAAATACAATATATATATATATATATATATATATATATATATATACAATGTTACGGAAAATTCCGTAGGCTAACGATAAGGTTTTAACAACCGACATATTGAAATTATTTGTTTGACCATTATTTTTAATCGATACTCGTATTTGAGTAGACATTCTTTTCTTTAATCAAACAGGACACTTATATATTCACATCTACTGACCTGATTATTTACGATAAATGTTGTACGCAAATGTGCGTCAAACGGCAGGATTCGAACCTGCGACACCTATCAACATAGCGGAAGCCACCAGTTGATCTGGTGCATCTTAGACCACTCGACCACAAATGATACCACAGTTTAAACGAAATCAATTCAAGCCTATTTAACACAATTTTCGATTCTACGCAAATAACCATCTCTGTTGTGAAATGTACCTTAATGTCAACAAATGTAAACATACAATGTTACGGAAAATCCCGAAGATTAACGAAATGGTTTTAACAACCGACATATTGAAATTATTTGTTTGAACATTATTTTTAATCGATACTCGTATTTGGGTAGATATTTTCAGATTTTAATCAAACAGTATATTTATTTCTAACGGCCTGATTATTTACGAGAAATTTTGTACGAAAATGTTCGTCATTTTCTACGAGATTACTTGCCAGAAAACAATAGATAAAAAACCAAACGTAATCAAAGCAGCAAATCATGGCTGACTTTCACAAATGAATACTAGAAATCATAAAAAGAATTAAAGAAAGACAATATAAATTAGAAGTAAGACAAATGGAAATGCAAAAGGCAAATGAAGAAAGACAATTACAACGACAAGAACTATTACTAAAATTAACAAGAAACACACTAGAAAGGAAGATGGAAAAATAGGAGACGTGTTCGAAAAATGCGATGTGGAACACGATAAAAACATTTAAGTATTCGATTGATGAAGACAAAAGTTTGGGGAATATTACAGGCGATATGAATATATTTTTAATATCGATTGTCAGAACTGGACTGAAAAGAAAAAATTAAGGCTTTTGTTCAGAAAATTAGGTACAAAGTAATACACTAAATTTCTAGATTATATTCTACCAAAGGAGAAGAACGACTTAACGGTCGAGGAGTCAGTGACATGCCTCACTGAGCTATTTAACCCCAAAATTTCTTTGTTTCACAAAAGGTGAAAATGCCTTAATTTCGTGAAAGACGAAAACGAGGACTATTCAACATTCGCAGCCATAGTCAACAAACAATGTGACGACTTTAAATTGGCTGAGCTAATTCCAGATAATTTTAAATGCCTCATATTTGTCCAAGGACAAGTCGCTGCTAAGGACAGCGAAATGAGAAAACGATTGTTGACGAAACTCCAAAATGAACCATGTTTAACGCTGTAAAAACTGTCAGAGGATTGCCAAAAATGCCTAAGTATTAAAAAAGACAGTAAAGGTATCGAAGAATCAGAAGTCGCGGATATTCGTAAGTTAAAAAAAATGATTTTCACCCTCTCCAAAAGTAAAACAAGATTTTAACGACAAAGAAAAAAGATACAAAGCAACTAGTGACAAATCAAATAAAAAGCAGGCCTACCCCACTTCTGCATGTTACAGAGGTGGTGGATTGCATTGGGTAAGAGATTGTTGGTTCAAATACAAAAATTGCCTCGCGTGTGAAAAGATGGGACACAACGCAGCGGTATGCAGAAACAAAAACCAACCTAGTAGTGTAAAATCGACTAGAGTGGAATATGAAAACAAAGAAAACACGAGGAAACATGCAGAACTTGAAATATTGAATAAGAAGGTCAAATTACAACTGGATTCAGGTTCGGACTTAACAATAATCAATCTACAGACAGTAGACAGTATTAGCGCGTGTAAAAAAATAAAGTGCGTCTCGATAGAAACTGCGAAATTGAAAAAAGAATTACGCAAATTCCAGAGATATTCTCAAACAGACGACGTAACAAAGTTACAACAAGAATCGAGCAAAAGAAGAATGGCCAACCAGTATTTATTACACCCATAGTTACGAGAAAAGCATTCAAAACAGGTGAACAAGTTTATTTCAGAATCTTAAAAGATTTCATGGCACATTGGGAATCGGGAACAACTATAAACGGACTAGGAAATGCGATATACACAATCAGTCAGTAAAGTTCCATACGTGATACACGCTTGGGCGATCATGCCTCGAAAGAGACATGACTGACTGGGCAGAAGATTTTCTATCCTGCTCTTTAAACTATAGTTGAAGGGAGAAGAGACGAATTGTATTAATAAGTAGTAATTAGTGGGGGATCAGTTTATTACTTAATAACAATAGAAAACTGATCCCCCACTTTTTGCCCAGTTGAAGCTTTACTTATATTTCCAACTATTATCTTCGGTCAGTCAGTTAAGTGCCATACGTGATACACGCTTGTGCGATCATGCCTCGAAAGAGACATGACTGACTGGCAGAATATTATCCCGCAGTAGGTTGCCATTGCGTTCTGCGGTAGACTGGTTGCCAGCCAAGGCTATAGAACCCAATCTGTCCTGTTATTTAAGCTGTTATTTAACCCATAGCTGGAAGGACGAGACGGATTAATACCTTTCCCAAGGGTATTTGCGCGTAACTTAATGCAATGAATTCAACTGAAATTCGAACTCGGCTATCCGATTTCTTGTTCCTAGCCGATATCCACTGGACCCCCACGCACATCCTCAACACACAATACAGGGAGAAAAATCTGTTCATAAGAGACACATCAACCAAATAGAAAGGAGTGAAGAGCCAAGCATGTCACCCTCAAAAACGTTGTCGCGATGGAAAAAATTTGAAGCCGTTGAGAATAATAGAAGACAAAGAGAAAAAAATATTAACTCCTCCCAAAAAAGAAGCTAGGGAGGGGGCTGTTGTGGGATCTACCCCTTTTGTATATTATAATGGACGTATAATCCTGCCATATGAAGAACAGCAGTTAGTGGAGGACCTGGAATCTCAGTTGTAGTTGCAGTTACAGTGGAGAGTAATCGTAGAGATCCGTTAAAGTTATCAAAGAGTTCCGACAGATACCGAAGTTAACCAGAGACCAGACTAGCTTATTCCCCACTCAGCTAGAATAAATTACCCGGACATACTATTTGACTTCAAGACTTGTATATATTTATTTCTACTAATAGTATTCCTGAACTGATTAACCCGCGTTCCAGTTTGTGCATTACGTTCAATATAACCTACTTTTCTATCTCCATACCGGTTTTTGTTGTTCATTATTTTGGCGGTTCCTCCTCCGGAATAAACAACAAATTGGCGACGAAAACTCGAACTCACGTACATAAGTCGCCACAACAAATTGGCGACGATGAACTCGAACTCGCGTACACATATACCCCGAATTGCCACAACAAGTTGCTACGAAGATTTCGTGCACAAGTCGCCACAATAACTTGGCGATGGAAGATTCAAACTTACCACACAACAACAAGAACTCATACAAAACAACATAAAAACTTTCGTGCCACAAGTCGCCACAACAAATTGGCGACGATGAACTCGAACTCGCGTACACATATACACCGAATTGACACAAGGAATCCGCAACAATATACTGTTTGATTAAAAACAGAATGGCTACTCAAATACGAGTACTGATTAAAAATAAAGTTAAAAAATACATACATACATACATATATATATATATATATATATATATATATATATATTCATTTTTAAACGAGTTATTTCGCTACCTTGGTTTCTACGCTCTTGTAACGGTGTTTTATTTGAACGTTCACGTGACAGGGAGTTCTTGAAAAGAAAAACGGTAAAAGGTAAAATCAGTTATTAAAAATCGCCTGAAGAAACCACTCATGGTGGAAACCAAGGTAGCGAAATAACTCGTTTAAAAATGGAAAATATTCAAAAGTTCTACAATATAATTTTATAGAACACTTTTTAATACAAATGTATTCTGGTCGAACCCTATTAGGACCAAAAACTAAGTATTAAACAATCAATCAATCAATCAATCAATATATATATATATGTTTTGGGACATCACTATACATAATAAATGCACTATAAAAACAAAAATATAGTAATTTAAAAAAAATTAATTTTGTCATTTCACCCCAAGTAAGGCTGGAGAGGCACTAGTGCAGAGGAGATTACAGTGAAGAAATGATAAGAGATGAATAGGATTCCAGAAGATAGAAGATGGCAGCTGACGTGTCATTTAAATTTTTGGCGATTGTAGCTATCAGGGAAGTCAGTAAACGGAAGGGAGTTCCAGAGATGGGAAGTGCGAGAAAAGAAACTGTTCGAGGAGCGTTTAACTATTTCAACAGTAAAATGATGGAACCTAGATGCCAACCCGCTAGCACGTATAAATTTACGTAGACGGGGTACAGGGAAAAACATTTTTGCCAGAGCGGTTTCTACGAAATTATTTTTTTATTTTTTATTTTTTTTTAATCGTATCACCCCGAGGATGTGCAGGGGGCTACGTAATAGTGAAAAGATCGGAAAAGAGAAAGCCGGAAACCATATCCTAAACAGGGAACAAGGGATGAGCCTCTACACCTGTTCAATAGACGTGGGTGGAGTGTGAACCGGACGATAGATAGATCTATCTACTCCAATTTTTATAGAGAAGATGGAGGGAAGCCATGTTCTATCGGTGAGAAAGACAGACACACACACACACACACACACACACACACACACACACACACACACACGCACACATAAATATATATATATTTATATATATATATATCAGTTAAGTGACATACGCGATAATAGCTTGGGCGATTATGACTGACGTGGTAGAAGAATTGCCCGCAATAGATTGCCATTACTATCTGCTGTAAACTGGTTGCCAAACAAGGCTGTAGAACCCAATCTGTCCAGCTATTCAACCTATAATTTTAGGGAGAAGAGACGAATATCCCAAGGGTATTTGCGCGTAAGTCATCATTTATCCATCACACCCAATGGTGCATAGGGCAGCAACTTTTTGTTGATCTTTCTGTAACAAACTGTTTTTTTACGGGGCAGGGTTGTTAGCCCTGCACCCAACCCCCAAAACTGGAGGACCATTCTTGGTTCTTACGTTTACAGCACCTGGTATTCCCAAATGGTCACCCATTTAAGTACTGACCCGGCTCGATGTTGCTTAACTTCGATGATCGGACGGGACTTGGGCATTCAACACGATATAGCCGTAGACATATTTGCGCGTAAGTGAATGCAACGAAGTCGACTAGAATTCGAACTCAGTTCTCCGATTCCTCGTTTCTAGCCGATATCCCCTGCACCACAGCGCAATATAGTGATCAAAACTTAATGATTCAAATTGAATACAAAAGTATAATTTCAACTGCTATCAAATGACAAATGACAAATATTAAGGTGGCTTTCGTTCCACGCTTCGACTGAAGTAAATAATTCATCGGTATTAAAGTACCGAAGAAAAAAAAAATATCCTTACTTGAGATCTTAAAACAGGACATGAGAGGAGGAAAAAATCAGTCTGGATGAATTAATGATTCGACAAATAACGCCAATTTGTGTTTCATTTCTGTTTGGCTGTACAGAGTCGGACGCTCTATGTTAATCACAAAAGCTTCAAGGATAATCATTATGGTGTAGTATTTTGTGCTATAGATTTTGGTCATAATTAATGGATACGCTTAATTATACTTGTTGGATGGTTTGGTCTTGTGTTTACGTACTTTAAAGTTATGTTTGTTTTTTATATATGCCAGAATGTAAATAAAATTCTACATCTAAATATTGGACTGCCTTCTTAGTTGTTTCAACTCCTTTTTTAATCATTTCACCCAAAGCAAGGCGTTAATGTCACTGATGTGCAGATAGTTACATAAGAGAGTTGAAGTATTAGACAGAAGGAGAGTGAAGACAAAGACGAACCAGTTACAGGTGGGGAAAGAGAAAGGGTAAGAGAAGGATGTGAACACAGGAGTGAATACAATTGCGAAGGTAGAGAGAAAGAAAAAGAACAAGATACACGGGGAGATGTAGAAAGGGCTGCAGTTACATAAAAGAGTTAAGGTTTTAGGCAGGAGGCGAGTGAAGAGTAAGACGAACCAACTACAGGGGGTGAAAGAGAAAGAGCAAGAGAAGGATGTAAACACAGGAGTGAAAAGTGTTGCGAAGGTAGAGAGAAAGGGAAAGAACAAGATACACAGGGAGATGTAGAAAGGGCTGCAGTTAAATAAAAGAGTTAAGGTTTTAGGCAGGAGGCGAGTGAAGAGTAAGACGAACCAGCTACAGGGGGTGAAAGAGAAAGAGCAAGAGAAGGATGTAAACACAGGAGTGAAAAGTGTTGCGAAGGTAGAGAGAAAGGGAAAGAACAAGATACACAGGGAGATGTAGAAAGGGCTGGAGTTACATAAGAGAGTTAAGGTTTTAGGCAGGAGGCGAGTGAAGAGTAAGACGAACCAGCTACAGGGGGTGAAAGAGAAAGAGCAAGAGAAGGATGTGAACACAGGAGTGAAAAGTGTTGCGAAGGTAGAGAGAAAGGGAAAGAACAAGATACACAGGGAGATGTAGAAAGGGCTGCAGTTACATAAAAGAGTTAAGGTTTTAGGCAGGAGGCGAGTGAAGAGTAAGACGAACCAACTACAGGGGGTGAAAGAGAAAGAGCAAGAGAAGGATGTAAACACAGGAGTGAAAAGTGTTGCGAAGGTAGAGAGAAAGGGAAAGAACAAGATACACAGGGAGATGTAGAAAGGGCTGGAGTTACATAAGAGAGTTAAGGTTTTAGGCAGGAGGCGAGTGAAGAGTAAGACGAACCAGCTACAGGGGGTGAAAGAGAAAGAGCAAGAGAAGGATGTGAACACAGGAGTGAAAAGTGTTGCGAAGGTAGAGAGAAAGGGAAAGTACAAGATACACAGGGAGATGTAGAAAGGGCTGGAGTTACATAAGAGAGTTAAGGTTTTAGGCAGGAGGCGAGTGAAGAGTAAGACAAACCAGCTACAGGGGGTGAAAGAGAAAGAGCAAGAGAAGGATGTGAACACAGGAGTGAAAAGTGTTGCGAAGGTAGAGAGAAAGGGAAAGAACAAGATACACAGGGAGATGTAGAAAGGGCTGCAGTTACATAAAAGAGTTAAGGTTTTAGGCAGGAGGCGAGTGAAGAGTAAGACGAACCAACTACAGGCGGTGAAAGAGAAAGAGCAAGAGAAGGATGTGAACACAGGAGTGAAAAGTGTTGCGAAGGTAGAGAGAAAGGGAAAGAACAAGATACACAGGGAGATGTAGAAAGGGCTGGAGTTACATAAGAGAGTTAAGGTTTTAGGCAGGAGGCGAGTGAAGAGTAAGACGAACCAGCTACAGGGGGTGAAAGAGAAAGAGCAAGAGAAGGATGTGAACACAGGAGTGAAAAGTGTTGCGAAGGTAGAGAGAAAGGGAAAGTACAAGATACACAGGGAGATGTAGAAAGGGCTGGAGTTACATAAGAGAGTTAAGGTTTTAGGCAGGAGTCGAGTGAAGAGTAAGACGAACCAGCTACAGGGGGTGAAAGAGAAAGAGCAAGAGAAGGATGTGAACACAGGAGTGAAGACAGTTGCGAAGGTAGAGAGAAAGGGAAAGAACAAGATACACAGGGAGATGTAGAAAGGGCTGGAGTTACATCAGAGAGTTAAGGTTTTAGGCAGGAGGAGAGTAAAGAGAAAGACGAACCAGCTACAGGGGGTGAAAGAGAAAGAGCAAGAGAAGGATGTGAACACAGGAGTGAAGACAGTTGCGAAGGTAGAGAGAAAGGAAAAGAACAAGATACACAGGGAGATGTAGAAAGGGCTGGAGTTACATAAGAGAGTTAAGGTTTTAGGCAGGAGGCGAGTGAAGAGTAAGACGAACCATCTACCGGGGGTGAAAGAGAAAGCACAAGAGAAGGGTGTGAACACAGAAGTGAATACAGTTGCGAAGGTACAGAGAAAGAAAAGTACAAGATACACAGGGAGATGTAGAAAGGGCTGGACACAAGTGGATAAGAGATGGGAATTGACATTGCATTTAAATTCCTTGTAGCCGTCAGGAAAGTAAGTATATGGAAGGGAGTTCCACAGGCGGGAAACGAGAGAAAAGAAGCTGGTGGAATAGAATTGTCGTCTGCATTTGGTTGATCTAACTGCAAAATTTACTATTTAACTAACTGTTTATTTGTTTTCAACTACTATTTAATTAACACTTCAAAGATCTAGACTTTGAAATAACCATCCAACAAGTATAATTAAAGAAATCCGTAATTTGATGAAAAGAAAAAAGATTATGAAAATGCTTAAAAAGAATCGAGCCATAAGAACAATTTAGAATACAAAACCTCAGCTAAACAAACAACCGAAAAATTATAATAGAAATCAAAACATTATTTGTTCCACCCACCGATTAACTCAAAAGTAAAATCAAATATAAGACAAAATATTCTAAAATTAATCTGATATATCCAGGGAGGGTATAATCAGGGAAAAGAATAGCGCAGGAATAATACTTAACACAGAAGATAGCTTATAAGATATTTATACAATAAACCAATAGACATACAAGAAGACCAACGAATAGTAACAGGTATAACAATCAGGTAGAAAATGTCTCTGCCTAGGACGTATGCGTCCGTCTAGTGAAAAATGCTTCCGTCTAGTGACGTATGCTTCCATCTAGTGACGTATGTCCCCGTCTAATGACGTATGCTCTTATCTAGTGACGTATGCTCCCGTCTAATGACGTATGCTCCCGTCTAATGACGTATGCTCTTATCTAGTGACGTATGCTCCCGTCTAATGACGTATGCTCCCGTCTAATGACGTATGCTCTTATCTAGTGACATATGCTCCCGTCTAATGACGTATGCGGTATTTAACAAACTTCCCACGTAAGGTTATATGCGACACAAGGTCTTTTTATTGTGGGTGTCCCCGGCCATACAGCCAGGCCAAAAAATGTCTGTCTATTTTCCCCCAGTCGTGATTCTACCCTTCGGCGGATCCACGACTGGGTTTGTGCTCTCTGCTCGGAGGCAGAGAGCTGACAGTGTCATAGACTCGTCAGTCTAATGACGTATGCGGTATTTAACAACCTTCCCACGTAAGGTTATATACGAGACAAGGTCTTTTTATTGTGGGTGACCCCGGCCATATAGCCAGGCCAAAAAATGTCTGTCTAATTTTTTCCCAGTCGTGATACTACCCATCGGCGGAACCACGACTGGGTTTGTGCTCTCTGCTCGGAGGCAGAGAGCGCCCCCCCGCCCGAAGGCAGAGAGCTGATAGTGTCATAGACTCGTCAGTCTAATGACGTATGCTCTATAATTCGCTCTAGTCACAGTCTTTATAAACCGGACCATATCTATTCCGGGGTAGGATAGGATATTCCCCTACAACATAATCAATAAACACTACCCAGAAAAGTAAGAATTTAACCAAATTTTTAAGAGGAATTCAATCAAATCAAGTTATAGCTGCACGAGGTAATTTAGAAAATGACATAAAAAAAAACGAAACGCCAAATTTTAAAATAAAAACACCAGTCAACCAGTTTCGTCCCCTCTCATCAGAACTGTAAAGAGGGAAAAATTATGATAAAAAATATCTGTTTAGGGTGAAATGAATGAATGGAAAGGGGATGAACATTTTTTTTTATATCTGATAAAAGTAATTATATCCAAAGGATGTGCGTTGTGGTACAGTGGATACCGGCTTGGAACGAGAAACCGGAGAGCCGAGTTCGAATTCCAGCTGAATCCATTGGCAAGGTATTAATCCGTCTCTTCCTTCCAGTTATGGGTTAAATAGCAGGACAGATTAGGTTCTATAGCCTTGGTCGGCAACCAGTCTACCGCAGAAAGCAATGGCAACCTACTGCGGGATATTCTTCTGCCCAGTTAGTCATGTCTCTTTCGAGAAATGATCGCCCAAGCGTGTATCGCGTATGGCAATTAACTGACTGACTGATCCAAAGATGCTAAATACCCAGCAGAGCAAACCCAAGCAAAAGGAGTGATTTTGCCTACTCTATTCAGAGGACCCAATGTCAGCGCTTACCCCGACACAGGTCAGGCAGATACTATTGGCTTATCCTCTCATGCTCTTTTTTGTGCTGTTTTCTCTATCATTCTTCTTCATCAAGAACATATCATAAATCCAGCCACAAAGAAGACAGGAAACGAACTAAACGGTTATATCAAAGATATCAATGACAACAACTAATATCCCGCTCCACTCAAACACAATTATCACATCAAATTTCTACCTTAACTGCCTTAACATATTTAACAATCTATTCTTATCAACATTGTATCAAAGAACACTATTAAACTCTTCTTCTCAACCTTATACAAAAAAAATAACATTATTAAACTCTTTTCTGAACCTTATACAAAGCAAAGAACATTATTGAACTTTTCTTATTACCCTTATACCAAGCAAAGTACATTATGAAACTCTTCTTCTCAACCTTATACAAAGAAAAGAACATTATTGAACTCTTCTTATCATCCTTATACATAGCAAAGAACATTATTAAAATCTTCTTCTCAACCTTATACAAAGCAAAGAACATTATTGGACTCTTCTTATCAACCTTATACCAAGCAAAGAACATTATTAAACTCTTCCCATCAACCTTATACAAAGCAAAGAACATTATTGGACTCTTTTTATCAACCTTATACCAAGGAAAAACATTATTAAACTCTTCTTATCAACATTATATCAGAAAAAGAAACATTATTAAAATCTTCTTATCAAACTATTCTTACCAACCTTGTACCATACAAAGAACATTTTTAGACTCTTATCAAACTTGTACCAGACAAAGAACATTATTAACCTCTTCTTATCAACCTTATACCAATCAAAAACATTATTAAACTCTTCTTCTCAACCTTATACAAAGCAAAGGACATTATTGGACTCTTCTTATCAACCTTATAACAAGCAAATAACATTATTAAACACTTCTTCTCAACCTTATACAAAGCAAAGAACATTATTGAATTCTTCTTATCAACCTTATACCAAGCTAAGAACATTATTAAACTCTTCTTATCAACATTATACCAGAAAAAGAAACATTATTAAAATCTTCTTATCAAACTATTCTTACCAACCATGTACCATACAAATACTCTTCTTATCAACATTATACCAGACAAAAAAACATTATTAAATTCTTCTTATCAACCTTACACCAGACAAAGAACATTACAAAACTTTTCTAAATTGGACCAAACTAAACTGGACCAAACTAAACTGGGCCAAACCAAATCAAATCTAAACACTTATAAACTTACTTGGTCTTCCATAGACGTGGATAATCATGGTATTCTACATCCCCCTCTCCGTTGTCACGCTTAATACCTCTTTGCCTGTTATCCCATTCAATCCCCCCTCATCTGCTCAAGTCCATCAAGTATGTCATGCGTTGTTTTCCTTTGTTTATCTTCCCCTGTATTTGTCCCGTGACCATCAGATTTTTCAAGCCTTCTTTCCTCATTACATGTTCATTGCTCATGGGTTCCGTCCATGGCATCCTTCTTAAAAACCTCATTTGGTTGCTTCAATTATATCAATCATCTTTGATGTGATTGTTAAGCATTCGCTGCCATATTGAAGAACAGACATCCCATAATAACCCAGTAATCTCTTCATGGAGTGGATATCGGATTGGAAGGAGAAATCGGAGCACCGAGTTCGAATTCCAGTTAAATTCGCAGCATTCACTTACACACAAATACCGTATTAATCCGACTCTTCCGTCTAGCTATGGGTCAAATAACAGGACAGATTGGGCTTTTTAGCCTTGATTGGCAACCTGTTTAATGCAGATAGTAATGGCAACTTACTGCTGAAAAGAATCTTTTGCCCAGTCAGTCATGTAGTCGAAGCATGTATCACGTATGGCACTTAACTGACTGAATGAATATAATAGTTGGAAACATAAGTAAAGCTTCTACTGGTCAAAAAGTGGAGGACCAGTTTTCTATTGTTATTAAGTAATAAACTGATCCCCCACTAATTACTACATATTATTACAATCCGTCTCTTCTCCCTTCAGCTATAGTTTAAAGAGCAGGATAGAAAATCATCTGCCAAGTCAGTCATCTGTCTTTCGAGACATGATCACCCAAAGCGTGTATCACGTTTGGCACTTAACTGACTGAATGAATATAATAGTTAGAAACATAAGTAAAGCTTCTACTGGTCAAAAAGCGGGGGACCAGTTTTCTATTGTTATTAAGTAATAAACTGATTCCCCACTAATTACTACTTATTAATACAATCCGTCTCTTCTCCCTTCAGCTATAGTTTAAAGAGCAGGATAGAAAATCATCTGTCAGTCATGTTACTTTCGAGACATGATCGCCCAAGCGTGTATCACGTTTGGCACTTAACTGACTGACTCTCTTCATTGTTTCCGGCGAAATTTTCCTGTCTCTTAATACTCTACTCAGCTTCTGGAATTCATCTTTGGCGATGTCAACACGACTTCGGATCACAGTATCACACTTTTCGTTCTCTGTTAGAACATCTCTGGTATTTAAATTTCTGCACATGACTGATTTCATTATCCCTAATTTATAATTGGCATTTTAAGCGTCTTTTTTTACGGATTACCATGCATTTAATTTTCTTCCTGTAGGAGGTTTCTTTTCGGTGTCTACTATCAGCACTGTATCATCTGCGTATCTTACATTGTTCAGATTTCGACCGCTAATGACAAATTCTGACAGGAGTTCTAGAGTTCTCAGAATTCTTCTTCTTCTTCTATGTGCCCTGTCCCTTCAGGACGTAGGCGATCATGGATCTCCACGTCTCCCTATCCCTTGTGGCTCTTAGTATGTTTGCTCCTGTTGCTCCTGGCAACCCCCGTTCCGTCATCCACCTGATCAGGCCCTGCAAATATGTTATCCGCTGCCTTCCTCTGTCTCTCCTTCCTTCTATCTGACCAGTCAGTATCAGGTTCTCCAGGCTTTCCTTCCTCATTGCATGTCCCAGGAACTTCAGTTGTCTCTTCCTGATGCTCAGCATCAATTTCCTTTTTGTTGCCATTCTTTCTAACACTTCGTCGTTGCTTGTATGCTCAGTCCACGATATCCGTAGCATCCTTCTGTAGAACCACATTTCGGCCGCTTCCAGTTTTGTCCTCATTTTCGATGATATTGTCCAGCATTCACAGCCGTACTGAAGAACTGACATCACGTAGCAGTCTAGCACTCTTTTCTTCGTTTCTATTGAGATCTTCCTGTGTGTTAGTATTTTGCTCATCTTCTGGAACGCGTCCTTTGCCATGCCAATTCGCCTTCGGATCTCCGTGTCGCACTTTCCATCTCCTGTTAGAACACTTCCTAGGTACTTAAATTCTTGGACTTGTTTGATTCTGTTATCCCCCACCTGTATTTGGCATTTTGGGTTGTATCTTTTGCTGATGACCATGCACTCAGTTTTCTTAAAGTTTATTTGTAGTCCCTTCTTGTCACTCTCCACTGCTACTTTCTGTATGAGATCTTGCAGTTTCCTTTCCGTGTCCGCAATCAGTACTGTATCGTCCGCGTATCTTATGTTGTTCAGGTTGTGGCCTCCAATAATAAATCCTGGTGTGTCATCTAGGGTCCTCAAAATATTCTCGCTGTATAGGTTGAACAAATCCGGTCTCAGAATTAGGAATCGAAAAATGTAAGTCTATACCATTTGTATTGTTCTGTCCTGTGTAATCATAGTGATAGGGTGATATTTCGTTGACAGTTGGAACTTTTGGGGGGAGAATGTTTAGTTAGAGGTGTTGGTGGGGGTGAGCGAGATAGGGGGAAAAGTCTATGGCCGTTGGAATTTATTTTTATTTTTATTTATCACTAAATCCCTGCCAACACCTCTAACAAAGCTAAATAAATCTAAATAAAAAGGATTTCCAGTACTTTACACATCGCCTGATGATGCATTGAGGCTTCAATGGTGAAACGAACGTACCTTCAATTTTTTTAGAACATGTACATAATTTTTCTATATATAATCGCTACGATTATATATAGAAAAATTATGTACATGTTCTAAAAAACAATTTATAGTAAATATTCACAGCTCTATATATTATATATCGAGCACTGTTTTAAATTAATGTTTTGGACGTTGAAAGAATTCTTCGTTCTGTATTCACTCGGATATATATATATAAATCAGACAGATTTTGGTCAACAATACGGTGATCCTTACTCATACACACAGTAAGAGGAACCTGCAGATATTGGAGGCCATGTACATCAAATCAAAACAACCAACACTCAATAAAATCAACTTTAAAACAGGAAATAACATATTACATTGCATTTGACTAGATGGTTTTGTTGTCATTTCGCGCTATCCCGCGGTGTGACGTCATAAAACCGCATCGCAAACTTAAGAACTGCGTTTATTATTCTTGGTAACTATTGCCGTTGCCAAGCGGAGTTTTATGTCAACACAAAATAAAATCGTCGGTGATGGTGGATTTTATAATATTTCAGTTTAAACTACCTCTCTGAAGATGGCTCATGTGAGCCGAAAGCTTAGAATAAAACCAATAAATAATTATCCAAATGTTGGAGAATTTTTGTCTTTATTTTCAACTGAAATTAAAGCAAAAATACGACGTTTAGAACGGCTCATGATTAAACATAATAGACATTCATTGTCTCTTATATTTAATAGCATATGTCTAGAAAATTACTTGCTGCCTCGATATACTATATATATATATATATATATATATATATATATATATATATATATGAATTAATAAATATACATACACACATGTATAAAATATGATTCAGGTGTTAATAAAACAGTGATATTCCAGATAATAATTGTGTTCCGAAAAAAAGACAATGAAAAAAATGCCAATAAAGTTTAGGACAACAGTCCGTACAATGTAAATAATGTAAATTCTACCTCATCTCAGAAGCATAGAGAAATACTTATGTTTAAAGGTTCAAACAATTTTAAAGAGTCGAATGTTTGATGAGTCATGTTTTATTTAGATTGATTTAATCTAATCACTGTAGTAAAAACAGCTATTATATATAGTCATCCACAAACAGATCTGTTTCGCTGTATCACTGCTCATCAGTACGGTTAGACTCCGATTGCTTTTTAACCCTGAACTGAAACCCGACTGAACTGGCGTCAGTCGGCGATTCTACCTTTGAGCTATGGGCGCTCGGTAGAAGGAGGTATACTTGTTAATGTGCATATTATCATTATACATGCCCAATAGCTGATATATATATATATATATATATGTGTGTGTGTATATACACGCCCAATAGATGATATATATATATATATATATATACACGCCCAATAGCTGATATATATATATATAAATATGTATATATATATATATATATATATGTATGTATGTATATATATATACACACGCCTAATAGCAGATATATATATATATATATACATATATATATATATATATATATATATATATCAGCTATTGGGCGTGTATATATATATATATGTATGTATATATATACACACGCCTAATAGCAGAGATATATATATATATATATATATCAGCTATTGGGCGTGTTATATATATATATATATATATATATATATATATATATATATATTATCTTGCGTCGTTGGCTTGAATTGTAGTTTCCGTCATTACGCAGTCATCATATGCATATTACGAATTAATCTTTTAAAAGATTTGATTTTTAAGTTCCCTCGATGTTCATGGGAGTTAAATCTTATAATATTAGTGAACTTTTTTTTTACATTATCAAGAATAAAATTCAAAAAAGAAGAAATTACACGTAGATTAAAAAAAATCAATTTTTTTAATTAAGAAATATTATTAAAATGCAGGAAGATCTTTTTTTTTAATCATATCACCCCGAGCAAAGCGATAACGCCACCGAAGCGCCGGGGGCTAAGTAGGAGTGAAAAGATTGGAAAAGAGAAAGCCGGAAACCACATCCTAAACAAGGAACAAGAGATGAGCCTCTTCACCTGTTCAAGAGACGAGGGTGGAGTGTGAACGGGGCGATAGTTTAGTCTATCTACTCCAATTGAGAGAAAAAAAAGAAAAGAGGGGAAAAGATTGGAAAAGAGAAAACCGGAAACCACATCCTAAACAAGGAATAAGTGATGAGCCTCTTCACCAGTTCAATAGACATGGGTGGAGTGTGAACCGGGCGATAGTTTAGTCTATTTACTCCAATTAACAAAGAGGCGTAATTTATAATTATTAAAAGTAATATTTGCGGAGATAAGAAAGAAAGAAGGAAAGAAAGAAAGAAAGGGAGCAAGAAAAAAGAGACAAATCTATGGAGGAATCTGTATAAATCGGGGTCTAAGAATTTAAGTAAGTATTTTTTCTATGGTAGCACGTGGTCATTAATTTACTTTTTTTGTTAAGTAGATGAGGGTTATTTATATGAATTAAGATGACAAGTTTTCCTAAAAGGCATAAGGTACGTCTACCTCCTTTTCCAAGAAGATTTGGTTTTAGCGGTGATATTCCAGATAATAATTGTGTTCCGAAAAAGAGACAATGGAAAAAATGCCAATAAAGTTGAGGACAACAGTCCGTACAATGTAAATAATGTAAATTCTACCTCATCTCAGAAGCATAGAGAAATACTTATGTTTAAAGGTTCAAACAATTTTAAAGAGTCGAATGTTTGATGAGTCATGTTTTATTTAGATTAATTTAATCTAAATCCACTTTATCGCTTAGAATTTCGACTGTGGAGAACAAAAGATTTTTAGGCGTTTCTAGAAAGCAAAGATTCGACACAATAATTGTTCAGTCCTTAACACGCGTGTAAATCCTCTACTACTTGAATAAACGATTTGGTTTGCTTTCATTACAGAAACGATTGGCATATGCTTAACAGATATATTAGGGAAGAAAAGAAATGAAGAAAAGTGCCACCCCACCCAGAAAAAGAAACACACACACACACACACACACACACACACACACACACACACACACACACACACACACACACACACACACACGTATGTGTGCAAATAATCACGATAATGTTTAAAAAGTTAGCAACCTGACAAGATTGAAAAAAAAAAGAAGAAAAAAAATGAAATTGGGAATGACCCCAAAACAACACAAACGGCGTCAAAATTAACCCCAGTATTTATGCTACGTTTTTGGCGGAGTTGATATCGGTTCGGAACGGGAAATCGGGGAGCCGAGTTCGAATTCCAGTTGAATTCCTTGCATTCACTTATGCGCAAATACCCTTGGGAAAGTTATTAATCCGTTTCTTCCCTCCAGTTATGGGTTAGATAACAGGACAGATTGGGTTCTATAGCCTTGGCTAGCAGTCTACCGCAGAAAGCAATGGCAACCAACTGCGGGATAATCTTCTGCCCAGTCAGTCATGTCTCTTTCGAGACATGATCGCCCAAGCGTGTATCACGTATGGCACTTAACTGACTGACTGAATAGTTGGAATAATGATTAAGGCTTCTACTGGTCATAAAGTGGGGGATCAGTTTATTACTTCATAACAATAGGAAACCGAACCCCCACTAATTACTACATCATAATATAATACATTTCTTTCCCCTCTAGCTATGAGTCAAATAACAGGACAGATTGGGTTCTATAGCCTTGGTCGGCAACCAGTCTACCGCAGAAAGCAATGGTAACCTACTGCGGGATAATGTTCTGCCCAGTCAGTCATGTCTCTTTCGAGACATGATCGCCCAAGCGTGTATCACGTATGGCATTTAACTGACTGAATGGTGACATTATGGTGACACGGTAAATTACTTTAGCCGAAAAATTTAAAATAAAATCGGAGTGCATTTTCTTCATTAAACAAAAGGTATCAAATGTCTTTTTTTGTGATTTTTAAATTTCATTTTAAAATTGAGATTTTGATGATGAATACTGATCGCCATTAGCCTAGGAGCACGATTGGTTACGATTGACAGGTAGTAAATCGATCTAGTCACCTTGTAATTAATTTTGAAAGCTTTTCTTTTTTCTTTCTTTGGGCATTATTGAATTTTTTATATTTTTTACTGTTTCTTTAATTTTGCTACCATTTGTATCACCGCTCAACACATTGTTTTGTTTCTTTTTTTAGGCTCATCATATTGAAGTCAAACCCTACAATACAGTGCTATACGTGATATACGCTTTGGGCGATCATGTCTCGAAAGACACATGACTGACTGAGCAGAAGATTTTCTATCCCGCTCTTTAAACTATAGCTGAAGAAAAAAAGAGTCGGATTGTATTAATAAGTAGTAATTAGTGGGGGATCAGTTTATTACTTAATAACAATAAAAAACTGATCCCCTACTTTTTGACTAGTAGTTATGTTTACTTATGTTTCCAACTATTATCTTCATTCAGTCAGTTAAGTGCCATACGTGATACACGCTTTGGGTGATCATGTCTCGAAAGACACATGACTGACTTGGCAGATGATTTTCTATCCTGCTCTTTAAACTATAGCTGAAGGGAGAAGAGACGGATTGTATTAATAAGTAGTAATTAGTGGGGGATCAGTTTATTACTTAATAACAATAAAAAACTGATTCCCTACTTTTTGACTAGTGGAAGCTTTACTTATGTTTCCAACTATTATCTTCATTCAGTCAGTTAAGTGCCATATATGATATACACGCTTTGGCCGATCATGTCTCAAAAGCGACATGACTGACTGGGCAGAAGATTATCCCGCAGTAGGTTGCCATTGCTTTCTGCGGTAGACTGATTACCGGCCAAGGCTATAGAACCCAATCTGTTTTATTATTTAACCCATAACTGGAGGGAAGAGCTGGATTAATACCTTTCCCAAGGGTATTTGTGCGTAAGTGAATGCAAGGAATTCAACTGGAATTCGAACACGGCTCTCTGATTTGTCGTCCAGAGTCGAGACCCACTGCACGACAACGCACACCCCTCTACAGTACAGTTGGTTTAAATCATCATTTTATTTGGCGAAAGCAATAAGCTTCTTTTGTTTCTTGGCAGGTTGAGGAGTAAAAAAAAGACAATTTTTTATTGGTATATATCTTGGGGTTTTTTGAAGAAACATCTCAAAGATACGAACGAACTCGGGGGCGGGATTGGAAGTATGGTGTATAAAAGCTGCTTCTAACACTGATCTATAGGCGAGTGAGGGAATACATGGTACAGCGAACCGGCCTCCCTAGCAGGAGACCTAGCAATTGGTTCAACACAATCATTCCCCTTCATGTCAGGGGGAATTGTGAAGCGAAGAGTATAGCAGAGAATTCCTCTGCCGGAAATTAACATCAGGCATACTAATCGCAGGCAGAAATGGTTCGATATGGTGATTCATTGAAGGTATTATTTCCCTTTCTTTCTTTCTTTCTTTCTTTCTTTCTTTCTTTCTTTCTTTCAAAACGGAATATTCCATTATTTATGAGTTATTGGTAATAGATGTTTAGTAACTAAAAATTTACCTTTTTCTTTCTCTCTATCTCTTTCCCTTTCTTTCTTTTTTTTCTTTCTTTCAAAATGGAATATTCCATTATTTATGAGGTATTGGTAGAAGATGTTTCGTAACTAAAAATTTATCTTTTTCCTTCTCTCTCACTCTCTATTTCCCTTTCTTTATTTCTTTCTTTCTTTCTTTCTTTCTTTCTTTCAAAATAGAATATTCCATTATTATGAAGTATTGGTAATAAATGTTTAGTAACTAAAAATTTACCTTTTTCTTTCTCTCTATCTCTTTCCTTTTCTTTCTTTTCTTCCTTCTTTCTTTCAAAACGGAATATTCCATTATTTATGAGGTATTGGTAATACATGTTTAATAACTAAAAATATACCTTTTTCTTTCTCTCTCGCTCTCTGTCTCTCTCTTTCTATTTCCCTTTCTTTCTTTCTTTCTTTCTTTCTTTCTTTCATAACGGAATATTCCATTATTTATGAGGTATTGGTAGAAGATGTTTAGTAACTAAAAATGTACCTTTTTCTTTCTCTCTATCTCTTTCTTTCTTTCTTTCTTTCTTTCAAAACTGAATATTCCATTATTTATGAGGTATTGGTAGAAGATGTTTAGTAACTAAAAATACCTTTTTCTTTATCTCTCTCTCTCTCTCTATTTCCCTTTCTTTCTTTCTTTCTTTCTTTCTTTCTTTCTTTCAAAACTGAATATTCCATTATTTATGAGGTATTGGTAATACATGTTTATGTAACTAAATATTTACCTTTTTCTTTCTCTCTATCTCTTTTTTTCTTTCTTTCTTTCTTTCTTTCTTTCTTTCTTTCTTTCTTTTACTCATATTTTTACTCAAACCAAGTCACAACTCTTATATTTGTTTTGTTTTTCCATGCAACAAAAACGGAATATTTTTGTGCTGCTTTGCTTGGGGTGAAATGAATATAAAAAATTTTGCAGATATTCAAATAAATTTACAATTATAAAATGTTAATATAATAATAATAATAATAATAATAATAATAATAATAATAATAATAGCATTCAACTTACAAAGACAGAATGTGGTTATAAAATAGCTCAAAAGAAAATGTGCCATCTATTTTACATGGATGACTTAAAGTTGTATACTGAGAATGACAACGAGCTAGAAGGTCTTCTGCAAGCTGTAAAATGCTTCAGTAAGGACATTGGAATGAAATTCAATTTAAATAAATGTGCTAAAGCTACAGTTTTACGAGGATCGCTACAACAAACATCCTTAATTATCTTAGACCCTGCTGTAACAATAAAAGATTTAGAGCCAGAAGATGCTTAGGAATACCTACGTGTAAATGAGAAGGAAAAAAATCCACCATAAAAAATTAAAGAAATAGAGCGTAAAGATTACTATAGAAGGCTATGACTCATATTAAAAACTAAATTAAATTCTCAGAACAGAATTATGGCCATTAATAGCCTTGCCATCCCAGTGGTCTAATATAGTTTCAACATCTTGAACTGGACTCTAAACTACATCAGATGAATGGATTCTAAAACAAGATAGTCTCTTTCTAAGCATAAGATGCATCATCCAAAGGCTGATCTAGACCGTCTATACATACCGCTTAAAGAAAATGGAAGAGGTCTTATTCAGCTAGAATTGTCATACAAGACAACAACTATTGGCTTACTAACATACATAGAAACAACAAAGGAGTGGATGAGACAATTAGTCAAAGAACATGAAAACAGAAAGAAAAAATATTCAATAATCAAAGAAGGCAATAAATACAAGCAAGATTTAGGTTTAGCAGATTCTGTAGAAAAGCAAAACAGAAGCCAAGAACCAAATATTGCGGCAAAAATATGAAAAAGAAAGCCCAGGATAAAGCTCTTGGATAGATGAAACAACGCTGGCCAGACAAACCTCTGCATGGCCAATATCCAGAACGTGATAATAAATCCAATGTTGATAAAGTTAATAATCATCGATGGCTACGTGCATCTGGATTAAAGTCTGAAACTGAAGGCTTTATTCTTGCACGGCAAGACCAAAGTCTTTTCATTAGAAACTTTCATGCAAATATTACACAAAATAATGTGGATCCAAAATGCAGGTTCTGTGATAAACACCAAGAAACAATAGACCACCTAATCTCAGGCTGTCCTGTGCTTGCCCCTAATGAATATAAAAATCGTCACGATAGAGTCGGGCAATATTTACATTGGACAATGTGCAAACACTATGCAAAATTTGTAAACAAACACTTGTATGAACAAGCACCGGTTACAGAAATAGAAGAAATAGAAGATGTCACCATTTTATGGGATTACACAATCTGCACAGACAGAAAAATTAAATCAAATAGGCCGGATATTATGGTAAAAAAAAAAGAAAAAAACTTGCGTACTAATTGATATGGCTTGTTCAGCGGATTGTAACATAGCAACTAAGTAATTCGAAAAACTGTCAAAATATAAAGACCTGGAAACTGAAATAGAAAAATGTGGAAATTGAAAACAAGAATCGTGTCAGTGATAGTAGGTGCACTGGGAATGATAAAAAATGGAACAAAACAACACATTGAAAGAATCCCTGGAAACCCCAGCTTAGGAGATATACAAAAATATTGTCTTGTTGAGTACAGCCCACACACTAAGGAGAACTTTGTCTATGTAACGTTAGGGAGGATAGGGGAGATAGAAAAAAAACATGAAATAGAGCCATAACAACACGCCACGACCTGCCTTAGGTCTTCCCGCAGACTTGGTAGGTAGTGCAACCAAAGCAGAAATCAAAATATGATGGAAAATGACAACATAATAATAATTAGATACTAACGAACCCTGTTATGAATCATACTCAGCATCCGTTACAGAAAAAGAAGATATCAAAATTCTATGGGATTACACTATCTTCACAGACAGGAAGATTGAATCCAATAGGCCGGACATAATTGTTAAAAACCAAAATGAAAAAAAAATTTGCTTATTAATTGATATGGCTTTTCCAGCGGATTGTAACATAGCAACCAAGGAATTCGAAAAAGTATCGAAGTATAAAAACCTGGAAATTGAAATAGAAAAAATGTGGAAATTGAAAACAACAATAGTACCATTGATAGTAGGTGTACTTGGGATGAGAAAGCATGAAGCAAAACAGCACATTAAAAGAATCACTGGAAAACCCAGCTTAAGGGAAATACAAAAAATGTCCTGAAAAGTACAGTCAAAACACCAAGACGAACTTTGTTCATGTAACGCTAGGGATGATAGGGGAGATAGAAAAACAAATTATGAAATGTCATAACAACCTAAAATCAAGCAAATATTTTTTTTTTTTTTTTTTTAATCATTTCACCCCGAGCAAGGCAGAAACGCCACTGATGTGCAGGGGGTTACATAAATGTAGAAAGATTAATTAGAAAAGAGTGAGGAGTACAAGCTAGTTAGAAAGGAACAATAGAAAACTGAGAAAGCAGGTGCAATGACAGGTACATGGGCGGAGAGAAAGGGAAGGTTATACAGGGGAGGGGAGAGAGCTAGAGGCCAGTGGTTAGTAGGTGAGTATTAACTTTGCTTTTAAATTTCTGGAGGTCGTAGCCGTCAGGAAAGCAAGAATACGGGAGTGAGTTCCACAGGCGGGAGGTGCGAGAGAGGAAGCTGCAGGAGTAGAATTGTCGTCTGCGTTTGGCTAACCTGACTGTGAATGGGTGGGACCCAGTTGCCAGTCTGGTTGAACGGGTAAACACCTGTTGAGGAGGCATCAGTGACTTAAGCTCATCCGAGCAGAAGCCATGAAAGTATTTATAGAAGAGACAGAGGGAGGCCACATTTCGACGATGGGAAAGTGGCTGCAGACGAGTCGCCAGATCAGTACCTATCACATTACAGACTCTCCTTTGGAGCTTGTCAAGAACACTGAGGAGAACGGCAGGGGCACCTGACCATAAATGGCAGCAGTACTCCATGCACGGACGGATGGTTGACTTGTATATATGCAGGATGGATTCAGGTGGAAAAAACATCCTGGATCGACATAGTGACCCAATCTTCTTAGCAGTAGATTTTGCTATGGATTCAATATAGTGCTTCCATTTGAGGTCTGAGGACAGGGTAAGTCCGAGGAGGCGTAGTGTATTACTCTCCGGGAGAATCATCTGGTCCATGCTTATGGGAGGCAGAAGAGGTTGCCTGTAATGGTTGACAGACAACAGCTTGGTCTTCGAGGAATTGAAGTTGACAAGCCACTTCTTGCCCCAGTTCACCACAGAGTGTAGATCCCGCTCAAGGTCAGCAGCGAGATTATGTCTGTCCGCCACGACAGGTTTCTTACTGGAGCGGGAGTATATTGTAGTGTCATCTGCGTAGATGCCTACTTGGGACCTGATCTCTTCTGGAAGCTTTGATGAAAATAAGGAAGAGCGTTGGGCCCAGGATAGAGCCTTGTGGGACACCAGCATTCGTGCTGTAGGACGAAGAGGCACGCCCATTCAGAACGACCTTCATTTTGCGGTTATTTAAGAAAGA
Organism: Ascarosepion bandense; assembly: GCA_037127315.1. NCBI lineage: Eukaryota > Metazoa > Mollusca > Cephalopoda > Sepiida > Sepiidae > Ascarosepion > Ascarosepion bandense. The sequence goes on from JBBBDQ010000463.1 coordinate 1,496,499, forward strand.
TTGGATTAGGTCAAGCAGGCGACCGGTAATACCATAACCGCGTAGTTTGCATAGGAGGCCAGGGTGCCAAACCCTGTCGAAAGCCTTGGAGATATCCAGAGCAACCGCGCGAGCCTCGTCAGACTCATCAAGGGCCTGTAGCATGTACTCCGTTACAGTAGTTAGCAGGTCGGCTGTGGACCTGTCAAATCGGAATCCATATTGCCTGTCGGAGAACAGTTTGTGGGCGGTGAGATGATGAACTATTTCAGCATTTATTATAGCCTCGAACACTTTCCCGAATATTGGTAGAAGACTGATCGGGCGATAGTTGGATGGGTCCGAGGGTTCACCACAGTTCTTAAAGACAGGAACGACTGAGGAGAATTTCCAGCATACAGGAAAGCAGGAAGCAGAAAGGCAGTAGTTAAACAGTTTAGAGAGGACAGGGGAAAGTTCAGGGGCACACCTCTTAAGGACTATCACCGGGATTCCATCGTCTCCACACGCCTTATGGGGGTCGAGTTTTGAAATTACTCTGGATACTATTGTCGGGGTAATATATACGTCATGCAGTTTGGCCTCAGTTCTAATAGGGAAGTCGGGTGGGTGCACTCCGGACGAGTCGAGTGTGGAGTTGGATGAGAATCTGCGGGCAAAGCACTCAGCTTTCTCAGCAGATGACGTGAGAACGTCAAATCCATGGATTAAAGGAGGTATTGAGGATTTCCTATTGTTGAGCACCCGTTTACAAATCCTCCAATAGTCCTTGGAGCCGAACTTGCGGTCAGCTATGTGCTGTCGCATTCTCTCCGCAAACAACTGTTTGGCGTCATTTAGGGTTCTCTTGCACTCACTGCGAGCGGATGTGAACAGGCGCCTATTGTGATCAGTTGGCTGTCTCTGGAATAGATGGAAGTAATGGTTCCTGTGGGCAATGGCGGCTGAGCAGGCCGGAGAGAACCACGGAGAGGAATGAGGTTTTAAGCAATACTTCCTGGTGGGTATGAAGGCATCAATGCCAGCTTTCACCCATGACGAGACCTCAGAGGCACAGTCATCAACTGATAGGTCAAACACTTTTCCCCAAGGGACGTCGCAGAGGAAATCGCGCTAGGCATCCCAGTCAGCTTTTTGGTAGAGGTAGGAGGTTCTATGAGTAGGGGGATCCTGGGGGGAGTGAGATTGGAAAGAAATACTGAGGGAGACTACAGCGTGGTCGGAGTTGCCGAGAGGGCAAAGCTGCGAGACTTGACAGGCGTCGGGCTCAGAGGTGAAACATATATCTAGCAGTGAGGAATGACCCGAGGGTGTGCTTGGGAAGCGAGTGGGGAAGTCCACCACTTGCGTAAGGGATTGGGAAATAGCAAAGTTCACGGCGTGAATGCCCGCCGAATCAGTAACAGCGTTTTCAAGCCACTCAGAGTGATGGGCATTGAGGTCTCCAAATACAAATATGTGGGCAAATGGGTGATAGGAAATAGCCTTATCTATGTCGTCGGCAATGCTATCTAGTAGGGAGCAGTCAGGAGAGGAGGGAGAACGGTAAAGGAAGAATAGGTAGCTAACCGAACTGAGGAGAGACAAGCGGAGACATATGTATTGGTAGTCAGTAGATTCGAGTGAAGTCACCCTAGTTATGGGGAGGTGTTCGCTGACATAAACACCCAGCCCATGCATGTGGACAGTAGAATCCTTCCTTAAAAGGGGAAGATAACCAGGGATGAAGAGGTCAGAGGAGGGAATAGCTGAGTTGAGGTTAGTTTCGCAGAGCGCGAGGATGTCTGGGGACTTTTCATGCAGGAACGCTTCTACACTAGCAAAGTTAGTACGAATGCCTCGGATATTAGTGAAGGAGAGGTTAATGGGCTTAGGTGGTTTGGATTTAGCTGGTTTAGGGTCATTTCTGTTTTGTCTTGTCATGTTTTTTGTTTATAGAAAGGGACCTAGGGTAGAGGATACAGGCGGTCATTACCCACGATCTGTGCTGGGAGGGAGACTGGCTAGGGCTGCAACAAGGTGTGGCCTCGGGGTTGCCCACCGAAAGCGCTTGCAGGGACACCTATCCATGCGCGACATGGCACTACAAGAACCCCGATATTATACAACTGTTGATCAGAGCAGCCGCTCTTGACGCTACGCAAGAGTTAGGGCTCCTAACTACCAGTCGGAAGCAGCAACCAGGAAACTGCCAACCCGGTACCCTCACAGTGATGAGCCATTGCCACCAACCGGCCAGATCGCAGGAAACTCACGGAAGCACCAGTACCAAGGTCTGAAGAGAGAGGAGTGAAAACCGGAAACCACATCCTAAACAGGAAACAAGGAACGAGCCTCTACTCCAGTTCAATAGACGTGGGAGGAGTATAGACCGGGCGATAGTGTGACCTATCTACTCCTATTAAAAAAAAAAAACAAAAAAAAAAAAACACAAACTTACAAAAGTGGAGTTTAACTAAGTTTTAACTTAGTTAAAGTCCAAATGAACTCCAAAAAGGGGGGGGGATAAAAACACAGATATATATATAAAAACAAAAAAAAAAACAAAAAAAAAAACAAACGGAAAATACCTCACAGTTTAACACAGGAAATTTGAATTAAAGATTCATTCTTCAATTCTTGCTTTTCCCAAAAGTCAACGGCGAGTCAGCCTGCTAGGTAAATTCCCATTCAAAGAACAACACGTGGCATGGAGCTGTAATGGCTGCTGATAACTTGGCCAAAGTAGCTTCGCATAACAGAATAAATATAAATTTCAAAATTTTTTTTTTTTCCTCCCAAATGAAGCATAGAAGTTTAAATACCTAGGAAGTGTTTTTACAGAAGACAGAAAGTGCGACACAGATCCGAAGGCTAATTGGCATGGCGAAAGACGTGTTCCAGAATCTGAGTAAAGTATTAAGACACAGGAAACTTTCACTAGAAACAAAGAAGAGAGTACTGGATTGCTATGTAATGTCAGTTTTTCAATATGGAAGTGAATGCTGGACAATCTCATCAAAGATGAAGGAAAGACTTGAAGCAACTGAAATGTGGTTCAACAGAAGAATACTGGATATAAAGTGGGGGATCAATTCCATATTACAATCAAAATATAAACTAACCCCTCACTTTGTGGTCACAGCAGTTTCTATGCTTTTGGATTCCTGAGATCCAAAAGCACAAGGAGGCATTCCAGAAGTTGAGTAAAGTATTAAGAAACAGGACAATTTCACTAGAAACAAATAGGAGAGTACTGGATTGCTATGTGATGTCAGTTCTTCAATATGGAAGTGAATGCTGGACAATATCATCAAAGATGAAGGAAGCAACTGAAAATGAAGCAAATGAAATGTGATTCTACAGAAGGATGCTGCGAATATCATGGACCGAACATGTGAGCAATGATGAAGTTTTGGAAAGGATGGAGACGAAAAGGAAATTAATACTGAGCATCAGGAAGAGACAGCTAAAGTTCTTGGGACATGCAATGATTAAGGAGGGCTTGGAGAACCTGATACTAACAAGCCAGATAAAGGGAAAAAGAGAGAGGGGTAAACAGCGGATAACATATTTGAAGGATCTGAGAAGGTGGATGACAGAACTGGGATTGCGTGTTGTAACAGTAGAAAGCGTGGTAAGAGCGACCAGAGATGGGGAGATGTGGAAAGACATGATCACTTACGCCCTGAAAAGACAAGGCACATAGAAGGAGAAGAAGAAGAGAAAGAAGTCATCTCGTTATATTCTTTGTTCTATACACTCTGTACCCAGTCTTTTCTCTTCCCTGATAGCTACAATCTCCAAAAATTTAAATGCAACGTCAATTGCCATCTTCTATCTTCTTGAATCTTATTCATCTTTTATTAATGCTTCAATTCACTCTGTACCCAGTCTTTTCTCTTCCCTGATAGCTACAATCTCCAAAAATTTTAATGTAACGTCAATTGCCATCTTCTGTCTTCTTGATTCCTATTCATCTTTTATTCTTCTTAAAATACACTTTTTACCCAGTCTTTTCAATTGCCATCTTCTATCTTCTTGAATCTCAATTTTTTATTTTTTATTTTTTAATCATATCACCCCGAGCAAGGTGGCAACGCCACTGATGTGCAGGGGGCTACATAGGAGTGAAAAGATTCGAAAAGAGAAAACCGGAAACCGCATCCTAAACAGGAAACAAGGGATGAGCCTCTTCACCTGTTCAATGGACGTGGGTGGAGTGTGAACCGGGCGATAGTTTAGTCTATCTACTCCAATTGAAAAAAATTATCTTTTATTCTTCCTTCAATACCCTCTGTACCCAGTCTTTTCTCTTCCCTGATAGCTACAATCTCCAAAAATTTAAATGCAGCATCAATTGCCATCTTCTGTTTTCATTAATCTCATTTATCTTCTATCCTTTATTCAATAAACTCTGTATTCACTGTATCCACGTGAAATTAAGTCTGTTACTGTCTCGGTCCCCAAATTTTACTGTTGAAACCTTTAAACGTAACCACCACTGGCTCTTTTCGTCTGTCGGACTCCCTTCCATTTACTTTCTTCCTTGATATCTACAACTTGAAAAATTTAAATGCAGCGTCAGTCGCCATCTTCTATCTCCTTGAATCCCGTTCATCTTTTATCCTTTCCTCAATACCCACTGTACCCAGTCTTTTCTCTTCGCTAAAGGATTAAATGCAACGTCAATTGCCATCTTCTATCTCCTTGAATCCCGTTCATCTTTTATCCTTTCCTCAATACCCACTGTACCCAGTCTTTTCTCTTTGCTAAAAGATTAAATGCAACGTTAATTGCCATCTTCTATCTCCTTGAATCCCGTTCATCTTTTATCCTTTCCTCAATACCCACTGTACCCATTCTTTTATCTTCGCAAAAAGATTAAATGCAGCGTCAGTCGCCATCTTCTATCTCCTTGAATCCCGTTCATCTTTTATCCTTTCCTCAATACCCACTGTACCCAGTCTTTTCTCTTCGCTAAAAGATTAAATGCAACGTCAATTGCCATCTTCTATCTCCTTGAATCCCGTTCATCTTTTATCCTTTCCTCAATACCCACTGTACCCAGTCTTTTCTCTTCGCTAAAAGATTAAATGCAACGTCAATTGCCATCTTCTATCTCCTTGAATCCCGTTCATCTTTTATCCTTTCCTCAATACCCACTGTACCCAGTCTTTTATCTTCGCTAAAAGATTAAATGCAGCGTCAGTCGCCATCTTCTATCTCCTTGAATCCCGTTCATCTTTTATCCTTTCCTCAATACCCACTGTACCCAGTCTTTTCTCTTCGCTAAAAGATTAAATGCAACGTCAATTGCCATCTTCTATCTCCTTGAATCCCGTTCATCTTTTATCCTTTCCTCAATACCCACTGTACCCAGGCTTTTATCTTCGCTAAAAGATTAAATGCAGCGTCAGTCGCCATCTTCTATCTCCTTGAATCCCGTTCATCTTTTATCCTTTCCTCAATACCCACTGTACCCAGTCTTTTCTCTTCGCTAAAAGATTAAATGCAACGTCAATTGCCATCTACTATCTCCTTGAATCCCGTTCATCTTCTATCCTTTCCTCAATACCCACTGTACACAGTCTTTTCTCTTTGCTAAAAGATTAAATGCAACGTCAGTCGCCATCTACTATCTCCTTGTATCCCGTTCATCTTCTATCCTTTCCTCAATACCCATTGTACCCAGTCTTTTCTCTTTGCTAAAAGATTAAATGCAACGTCAATTGCCATCTACTATCTCCTTGTATCCCGTTCATCTTCTATCCTTTCCTCAATACCCACTGTACCCATAGTCTTTTCTCTTTGCTAAAAGATTAAATGCAACGTCAATTGCCATCTTCTATTTCCTTGTATCCCGTTCATCTTCTATCCTTTCCTCAATACCCACTGTACCCAGCTTTCTTTTTCTCTTTGCTAAAAGATTAAATGCAACGTCAATTGCCATCTTCTATCTCCTTGTATCCCGTTCATCTTCTATCCTTTCCTCAATACCCACTGTACCCAGTCTTTTCTCTTGCTAAAAGATTAAATGCAACGTCAATTGCCATCTACTATCTCCTTGTATCCCGTTCATCTTCTTATCCTTTCCTCAATACCCACTGTACCCAGTCTATTCTCTTTTGCTAAAAGATTAAATGCAACGTCAATTGCCATCTTCATCTCCTTGTATCCTTGCTCCACTTTCATCCTTTCCTCAATACCCACTGTACCCAGTCTTTCTCTTTGCTAAAAGATTAAATGCAACGTCAATTGCCATCTTCATCTCCTTGTATCCTGTTCATCTTCTATCCTTTCCTCAATACCCACTGTACCCAGTCTTTTCTCTTGCTAAAAGATTAAATGCAACGTCAATTGCCATCTACTATCTCCTTGTATCCCGTTCATCTTCTATCCTTTCCAATACCCACTGTACCCAGTCTTTCTCTGCTAAAAGATTAAAATGCAACGTCAATTAAGCATTTATCTCCTTGTATCCCGTTCATCTTCTATCCTTTCCTCCATACCCACTTCGTACCCAGTCTTTTCTCTTGCTAAAAGATTAAAATGCAACGTCAATTGCCATCTACCATCTCCTTGTATCCTGTTCATCTTCTATCCTTTCCTCAATACCCACTGTACCCAGTCTTTCTCATAAAGATTAAATGCAACGTCAATTGCCATCTTCTATCTCCTTGTATCCCGTTCATCTTCTATCCTTTCCCTCAATACCCACTGTACCCAGTCTTTCTCTTGCTAAAAGATTAAATGCAACGTCAGTCGCCATCTTCTATCGCCTTCTAACTTGTCTATCTATCCTTTCCTCAATACCCACTGTACCCAGTCTTTTCTCTTTGCTAAAAGATTAAATGCAACGTCAGCTCGCCATCTTCTATCTCCTTGAATCCCGTTCATCTTTTATCCTTTCCTCAATACCCATTGTACCTAGTCTTTTCTCTTTGCTAAAAGATTAAATGTAACGTCAATTGCCATCTTCTATCTCCCCTTGTATCCCGTTCATCTTCTATCCTTCTCAATACCCACTGTACCCAGTCTTTTCTCTTTGCTAAAAGATTAAAATGCATCAATTGCCATCTTCATCTCCTTGAATCCCGTCTTCTCTATCCTTCCTCAATACCCACTGTACCCAGTCTTTTCTCTTTGGCAAAGATTAAATGCAACGTCAATTGCCATCTACTATCTCCTTGTATCCCGTTCATCTTTTATCCTTTCCTCAATACCCACTGTACCCAGTCTTTTCTCTTGCTAAAAGATTAAATGCAGTGTCTACGCCAATTTTATCTCCTTGTATCCTGTTCATCTTCTATCCTTTCCTCAATACCCACTGTACCCAGCTCCTTCTTCTTTGCTAAAAGATTAAATGTCAATTGCCATCTACTATCTCCTTGTATCCCGTTCATTTTCTATCCTTTCCTCAATACCCACTGTACCCAGTCTTTTCTCTTGCTAAAAGATTAAATGCAACGTCAATTGCCATCTTCATTCTCCCTGAATCCCGTTCATCTTCTATCCTTTCCTCAATACCCACTGTACCCAGTCTTTCTCTTGCTAAAAGATTAAATGCAACGTCAATTGCCATCTACTATCTCCTTGTATCCCGTTCATCTTTTATCCTTTCCTCAATACCCATTGTACCCAGTCTTTTCTCTTTGCTAAAGATTAAATGTAGCGTCAGTCGCCTCTTCTATCTCCTTATCCCGTTCATCTTCTATCCACTCTCAATACCCACTGTACCCAGTCTTTTCTCTTTGCTAAAAGATTAAATGCAACGTCAATTGCCATCTGCACTATCTCCTTGAATCCGTTTCATCTTTAATCCTTTCCTCAATACCCATTATTATAGTCTTTTGTCCTTTTGCTAATTCAAAATGAAAACGTCAATTGCCATCTTCTATCTCTTGTATCCGTTCATCTTCTATCGCTTTCCTCAATACCCACTGTAGCCAGTCTCTTTGCTAAAAGATTAAATGCAGCAGTAGTCTTATCTTCTATCTCCAGATCCCGTTCATCTTTTATCCTTTCCTCAATACCCACTGCTGCCAAGTCTTTTCTCTTTGCTAAAGATTAAATGCAACATCAATTGCCATCTACTATCTCCTTGTATCCGTTCATCTTCCTCCTTTCCTCAATACCACTAACACCCAGTCTTTTCTCTTTATTAAAAGATTAAATGCAAATCAGTGCCATCTACTATCTTAATGTCAATTCATCTTCTATCCTTTCCTCAATACCCACTGCGCAGTCTTTTTCTTTGCTAAAGATTAAATGCAACGTCTAATTGCATCTTCTATCTCCTTGTATCCGTTCATCTTCTATCCTTTCCTCAATACCCGCATATGCTTTTGATATTTTCTCGTTGCAAAAGATTAAATGCAACGTCCTAAGTCGCCATCTTCTATCTCCTTGAATCCCGTTCATCTTTTATCCTTTCCTCAATACCCACTGTACCCAGTCTTTTCTGCTAAAAAAGATTAAATGTGAAATCAATTGTATCTTCTATCTCCTTGAATCCCGTTCATCTCTTTTATCCTTTCCTCAATACCCACTATGCAAGTCTTTCTCTTCGCCAAGATAGTAACGTCAATTATCTTCTATCTCCTTAGTCCCGTTCATCTTTTATCCTTTCCTCAATACCACCTTTTGATCTTTTCTCTTTGCTAAAAGATTAAATGCAGCGTCAGTCGCCATCTTCTATCTCCTTGAATCCCGTTCATCTTTTATCCTTTCCTCAATACCCACTGCTGCAGTCTTTTCTCTTTGCTAAAAGATTAAATGCAGCGTCAGTCGCCATCTTCTATCTCCTTGAATCCCGTTCATCTTTTATCCTTTCCTCAATACCCACTGTGCCAAGTCTTTTCTCTTCAGCTAAAAGATTAAATGGCGTCGAAGTCGCCATCTTCTATCTCCTTGAATCCCGTTCATCTTTTATCCTTTCCTCAATACCCACTGTGCCACAGTCTTTCTCTTCGCTAAAAGATTAAATGCAACGTCAATTGCCATCTTCTATCTCCTTGGATCCCGATTCATCTTTTAGCTCCTTTCCTCAATACTACTGTACCCAGTCTTTTCTCTTCCTTTAAAGATTAAATGCAACGTCAATTGCCATCTTCTATCTCCTTGAATCCCGTTCATCTTTATCCTTTCCTCAATACCCACTGTACCCAGTCTTTTCTTTTGCTAAAAGATTAAATGCAACAATCAGTCGCCATCTCTATCTCCTTGAATCCCGTTCATCTTTTATCCTTTCCTCAATACCCACTGTACCCAGTCTTTTCTCTTTGCTAAAAGATTAAATAAAGCGTCAGTCGCCATCTTCTATCTCCTTGAATCCCGTTCATCTTTATCCTTTCCTCAATACCCACTGTACAGTCTTTCTCTTTGCTAAAAGATTAGATGCAACGTCAGTCACCATCTTCTACCTCCTTGAATCCCGTTCATCTTTTATCCTTTCCTCAATACCCACTGTACCCAGTCTTTTCTCTTTGCTAAAAGATTAAATGCAGCGTCAGTCGCCATCTTCTATCTCCTTGAATCCCGTTCATCTTTTATCCTTTCCTCAATACCCACTGTACCCAGTCTTTTCTCTTTGCTAAAAGATTAAATGCAACGTCAGTCGCCATCTTCTATCTCCTTGAATCCCGTTCATCTTTTATCCTTTCCTCAATACCCACTGTACCCAGTCTTTTGTCTTTGCTAAAAGATTAAATGCAACGTCAATTACCATCTTCTATCTCCTTGAATCCCGTTCATCTTTTATCCTTTCCTCAATACCCACTGTACCCAGTCTTTTATCTTTGCTAAAAGATTAAATGCAACGTCAGTCGCCATCTTCTATCTCCTTGAATCCCGTTCATCTTTTATCCTTTCCTCAATACCCACTGTACCCAGTCTTTTCTCTTTGCTAAAAGATTAAATGCAACGTCAGTCGCCATCTTCTATCTCCTTGAATCCCGTTCATCTTTTATCCTTTCCTCAATACCCACTGTACCCAGTCTTTTCTCTTTGCTAAAAGATTAAATGCAGCGTCAGTCGCCATCTTCTATCTCCTTGAATCCCGTTCATCTTTTATCCTTTCCTCAATACCCACTGTACCAAGTCTTTTCTCTTTGCTAAAAGATTAAATGCAACGTCAGTCGCCATCTTCTATCTCCTTGAATCCCGTTCATCTTTAATCCTTTCCTCAATACCCACTGTACCCAGTCTTTTGTCTTTGCTAAAAGATTAAATGCAACGTCAATTGCCATCTTCTATCTCCTTGAATCCCGTTCATCTTTTATCCTTTCCTCAATACCCACTTTACCCAGTCTTTTCTCTTTGCTAAAAGATTAAATGCAACGTCAGTCGCCATCTTCTATCTCCTTGAATCCCGTTCATCTTTTATCCTTTCCTCAATACCCTCTGTACCCAGTCTTTTCTCTTTGCTAAAAGATTAAATGCAACGTCAGTCGCCATCTACTATCTCCTTGAATCCCGTTCATCTTTTATCCTTTCCTCAATACCCACTATACCCAGTCTTTTCTCTTTGCTAAAAGATTAAATGCAACGTCAATTGCCATCTTCTATCTCCTTGAATCCCGTTCATCTTTTATCCTTTCCTCAATACCCACTGTACCCAGTCTTTTCTCTTTGCTAAAAGATTAAATGCAACGTCAGTCGCCATCTTCTATCTCCTTGAATCCCGTTCATCTTTTATCCTTTCCTCAATACCCACTGTACCCAGTCTTTTGTCTTTGCTAAAAGATTAAATGCAACGTCAATTACCATTTTCTATCTCCTTGAATCCCGTTCATCTTTTATCCTTTCCTCAATACCCACTGTACCCAGTCTTTTCTCTTTGCTAAAAGATTAAATGCAACGTCAGTCGCCATCTTCTATCTCCTTGAATCCCGTTCATCTTTTATCCTTTCCTCAATACCCACTGTACCCAGTCTTTTCTCTTTGCTAAAAGATTAAATGCAACGTCAGTCGCCATTTTCTATCTCCTTGAATCCCGTTCATCTTTTATCCTTTCCTCAATACCCACTGTACCCAGTCTTTTCTCTTTGCTAAAAGATTAAATGCAACGTCAGTCGCCATCTTCTACCTCCTTGAATCCCGTTCATCTTTTATCCTTTCCTCAATACCCATTGTACCCAGTCTTTTCTCTTTGCTAAAAGATTAAATGCAACGTCAGTCGCCATCTACTATCTCCTTGAATCCCGTTCATCTTTTATCCTTTCCTCAATACCCACTGTACCCAGTCTTTTCTCTTTGCTAAAAGATTAAATGCAACGTCAATTGCCATCTTCTATCTCCTTGAATCCCGTTCATCTTTTATCCTTTCCTCAATACCCACTGTACCCAGTCTTTTCTCTTTGCTAAAAGATTAAATGCAACGTCAGTCGCCATCTTCTATCTCCTTGAATCCCGTTCATCTTTTATCCTTTCCTCAATACCCACTGTACCCAGTCTTTTCTCTTTGCTAAAAGATTAAATGCAGCGTCAGTCGCCATCTTCTATCTCCTTGAATCCCGTTCATCTTTTATCCTTTCCTCAATACCCACTGTACCAAGTCTTTTCTCTTTGCTAAAAGATTAAATGCAACGTCAGTCGCCATCTTCTATCTCCTTGAATCCCGTTCATCTTTAATCCTTTCCTCAATACCCACTGTACCCAGTCTTTTGTCTTTGCTAAAAGATTAAATGCAACGTCAATTGCCATCTTCTATCTCCTTGAATCCCGTTCATCTTTTATCCTTTCCTCAATACCCACTGTACCCAGTCTTTTCTCTTTGCTAAAAGATTAAATGCATCGTCAGTCGCCATCTTCTATCTCCTTGAATCCCGTTCATCTTTTATCCTTTCCTCAATACCCTCTGTACCCAGTCTTTTCTCTTTGCTAAAAGATTAAATGCAACGTCAGTCGCCATCTACTATCTCCTTGAATCCCGTTCATCTTTTATCCTTTCCTCAATACCCACTATACCCAGTCTTTTCTCTTTGCTAAAAGATTAAATGCAACGTCAATTGCCATCTTCTATCTCCTTGAATCCCGTTCATCTTTTATCCTTTCCTCAATACCCACTGTACCCAGTCTTTTCTCTTTGCTAAAAGATTAAATGCAACGTCAGTCGCCATCTTCTATCTCCTTGAATCCCGTTCATCTTTTATCCTTTCCTCAATACCCACTGTACCCAGTCTTTTCTCTTTGCTAAAAGATTAAATGCAGCGTCAGTCGCCATCTTCTATCTCCTTGAATCCCGTTCATCTTTTATCCTTTCCTCAATACCCACTGTACCAAGTCTTTTCTCTTTGCTAAAAGATTAAATGCAACGTCAGTCGCCATCTTCTATCTCCTTGAATCCCGTTCATCTTTAATCCTTTCCTCAATACCCACTGTACCCAGTCTTTTGTCTTTGCTAAAAGATTAAATGCAACGTCAATTGCCATCTTCTATCTCCTTGAATCCCGTTCATCTTTTATCCTTTCCTCAATACCCACTGTACCCAGTCTTTTCTCTTTGCTAAAAGATTAAATGCAACGTCAGTCGCCATCTTCTATCTCCTTGAATCCCGTTCATCTTTTATCCTTTCCTCAATACCCTCTGTACCCAGTCTTTTCTCTTTGCTAAAAGATTAAATGCAACGTCAGTCGCCATCTACTATCTCCTTGAATCCCGTTCATCTTTTATCCTTTCCTCAATACCCACTATACCCAGTCTTTTCTCTTTGCTAAAAGATTAAATGCAACGTCAATTGCCATCTTCTATCTCCTTGAATCCCGTTCATCTTTTATCCTTTCCTCAATACCCACTGTACCCAGTCTTTTCTCTTTGCTAAAAGATTAAATGCAACGTCAGTCGCCATCTTCTATCTCCTTGAATCCCGTTCATCTTTTATCCTTTCCTCAATACCCACTGTACCCAGTCTTTTGTCTTTGCTAAAAGATTAAATGCAACGTCAATTACCATCTTCTATCTCCTTGAATCCCGTTCATCTTTTATCCTTTCCTCAATACCCACTGTACCCAGTCTTTTCTCTTTGCTAAAAGATTAAATGCAACGTCAGTCGCCATCTTCTATCTCCTTGAATCCCGTTCATCTTTTATCCTTTCCTCAATACCCATTGTACCCTGTCTTTTCTCTTTGCTAAAAGATTAAATGCAACGTCAGTCGCCATCTACTATCTCCTTGAATCCCGTTCATCTTTTATCCTTTCCTCAATACCCACTGTACCCAGTCTTTTCTCTTTGCTAAAAGATTAAATGCAACGTCAATTGCCATCTTCTATCTCCTTGAATCCCGTTCATCTTTTATCCTTTCCTCAATACCCACTGTACCCAGTCTTTTCTCTTTGCTAAAAGATTAAATGCAACGTCAGTCGCCATCTTCTATCTCCTTGAATCCCGTTCATCTTTTATCCTTTCCTCAATACCCACTGTACCCAGTCTTTTCTCTTTGCTAAAAGATTAAATGCAGCGTCAGTCGCCATCTTCTATCTCCTTGAATCCCGTTCATCTTTTATCCTTTCCTCAATACCCACTGTACCAAGTCTTTTCTCTTTGCTAAAAGATTAAATGCAACGTCAGTCGCCATCTTCTATCTCCTTGAATCCCGTTCATCTTTAATCCTTTCCTCAATACCCACTGTACCCAGTCTTTTGTCTTTGCTAAAAGATTAAATGCAACGTCAATTGCCATCTTCTATCTCCTTGAATCCCGTTCATCTTTTATCCTTTCCTAAATACCCACTGTACCCAGTCTTTTCTCTTTGCTAAAAGATTAAATGCAACGTCAGTCGCCATCTTCTATCTCCTTGAATCCCGTTCATCTTTTATCCTTTCCTCAATACCCTCTGTACCCAGTCTTTTCTCTTTGCTAAAAGATTAAATGCAACGTCAGTCGCCATCTACTATCTCCCTTGAATCCCGTTCATCTTTTATCCTTTCCCTCAATACCCACTATACCCAGTCTTTTCTCTTTGCTAAAAGATTAAATGCAACGTCAATTGCCATCTTCTATCTCCTTGAATCCCGTTCATCTTTTATCCTTTCCTCAATACCCACTGTGCCCAGTCTTTTCTCTTTGCTAAAAGATTAAATGCAACATCAGTCGCCATCTTCTATCTCCTTGAATCCGTTCATCTTTTATCCTTTCCTCAATACCCACTGTACCCAGTCTTTTCTCTTTTGCTAAAAGATTAAATGCAGCGTCAGTCGCCATCTTCTATCTCCTTGAATCCCGTTCATCTTTTATCCTTTCCTCAATACCCACTGTACCCAGTCTTTTGTCTTTGCTAAAAGATTAAATGCAACGTCAATTGCCATCTTCTATCTCCTTGAATCCCGTTCATCTTTTATCCTTTCCTCAATACCCACTGTACCCAGTCTTTTGTCTTTGCTAAAAGATTAAATGCAACGTCAGTCGCCATCTTCTATCTCCTTGAAACCCGTTCATCTTTAATCCTTTCCTCAATACCCACTGTACCCAGTCTTTTTGTCTTTGCTAAAAGATTAAATGCAACGTCAGTCGCCATCTTCTATCTCCTTGAATCCCGATTTCATCTTTTATCCTTTCCTCAATACCCACTGTACCCAGTCTTTTCTCTTTGCTAAAAGATTAAATGCAGCGTCAGTCGCCATCTACTATCTCCTTGAATCCCGTTCTTTAATCCTTTCCTCAATACCCACTGTACCCAGTCTTTTGTCTTTGCTAAAAGATTAAATGCAACGTCAATTGCCATCTTCTATCTCCTTGAATCCCGTTCATCTTTTATCCTTTCCTCAATACCCACTGTACCCAGTCTTTTCTCTTTGCTAAAAGATTAAATGCAACGTCAGTCGCCATCTTCTATCTCCTTGAATCCCGTTCATCTTTTATCCTTGCTTTTCACCAATACCCACTGTACCCAGTCTTTTCTCTTCGCTAAAAGATTAAATGCAGCGTCAGTCGCCATCTTCTATCTCCTTGAATCCCGTTCATCTTTTATCCTTTCCTCAATACCCACTGTACCCAGTCTTTTCTCTTCGCTAAAAGATTAAATGCAGCGTCAGTCGCCATCTTCTATCTCCTTGAATCCCGTTCATCTTTTATCCTTTCCTCAATACCCACTGTACCCAGTCTTTTCTCTTCGCTAAAGATTAAATGCAGCGTCAGTCGCCATCTTCTATCTCCTTGAATCCCGTTCATCTTTTATCCTTTCCTCAATACCCACTGTACCCAGTCTTTTCTCTTCGCTAAAAGATTAAATGCAGCGTCAGTCGCCATCTTCTATCTCCTTGAATCCGTTCATCTTTATCCTTTCCTCAATACCCACTGTACCCAGTCTTTTCTCTTCGCTAAAGAATTAAATGCAACGTCAGTCGCCATCTTCTATCTCCTTGAATCCCGTTCATCTTTTATCCTTTCCTCAATACCCACTGTACCCAGTCTTTTCTCTTCGCTAAAGATTAAATGCAGCGTCAGTCGCCATCTTCTATCTCCTTGAATCCCGTTCATCTTTTATCCTTTCCTCAATACCCACTGTGCCAGTCTTTTCTCTTTGCTAAAAGATTAAATGCAACGTCAGTCGCCATCTTCTATCTCCTTGAATCCCGTTCATCTTTTATCCTTTCCTCAATACCCACTGGCCTTGATCTTTTCTCTTTGCTAAAAGATTAAATGCAACGTCAGTCGCCATCTTCCCCATCTCCTTGAATCCCGTTCATCTTTATCCTTTCCTCAATACTACCTGTACCCAGTCTTTTCTCTTTGCTAAACGATTAAATGCAACGTCAGTCGCCATCTACTATCTCCTTGAATCCCGTTCATCTTTTATCCCTTTCCTCAATACCCACTATACCCAGTCTTTCTTTGCTAAAAGATTAAATGCAACGTCAATTGCCATCTTCTATCTCCTTGAATCCCGTTCATCTTTTATCCTTTCCTCAATACCCACTGTACCCAGTCTTTTCTCTTTGCTAAAAGATTAAATGCAACGTCAGTCGCCATCTTCTATCTCCTTGAATCCCGTTCATCTTTTATCCCTTTCCTCAATACCCACTGTACCCAGTCTTTTCTCTTTGCTAAAGATTAAATGCAGCGTCAGTCGCCATCTTCTATCTCCTTGAATCCCGTTCATCTTTTATCCTTTCCTCAATACCCACTGTACCCAGTCTTTTGTCTTTGCTAAAAGATTAAATGCAACGTCAATTGCCATCTTCTATCTCCTTGAATCCCGTTCATCTTTTATCCTTTCCTCAATACCCACAGTACCCAGTCTTTTGTCTTTGCTAAAAGATTAAATGCAACGTCAGTCGCCATCTTCTATCTCCTTGAATCCCGTTCATCTTTAATCCTTTCCTCAATACCCACTGTACCCAGTCTTTTGTCTTTGCTAAAAGATTAAATGCAACGTCAGTCGCCATCTTCTATCTCCTTGAATCCCGTTCATCTTTTATCCTTTCCTCAATACCCACTGTACCCAGTCTTTTCTCTTTGCTAAAAGATTAAATGCAGCGTCAGTCGCCATCTACTATCTCCTTGAATCCCGTTCATCTTTAATCCTTTCCTCAATACCCACTGTACCCAGTCTTTTGTCTTTGCTAAAAGATTAAATGCAACGTCAATTGCCATCTTCTATCTCCTTGAATCCCGTTCATCTTTTATCCTTTCCTCAATACCCACTGTACCCTGTCTTTTCTCTTTGCTAAAAGATTAAATGCAACGTCAGTCGCCATCTTCTATCTCCTTGAATCCCGTTCATCTTTTATCCTTTCCTCAATACCCACTGTACCCAGTCTTTTCTCTTTGCTAAAAGATTAAATGCAGCGTCAGTCGCCATCTTCTATCTCCTTGAATCCCGTTCATCTTTTATCCTTTCCTCAATACCCACTGTACCCAGTCTTTTCTCTTTGCTAAAAGATTAAATGCAACGTCAGTCGCCATCTTCTATCTCCTTGAATCCCGTTCATCTTTTATCCTTTCCTCAATACCCACTGTACCCAGTCTTTTCTCTTTGCTAAAAGATTAAATGCAACGTCAGTCGCCATCTTCTATCTCCTTGAATCCCGTTCATCTTTTATCCTTTCCTCAATACCCACTGTACCCAGTCTTTTCTCTTTGCTAAAAGATTAAATGCAACGTCAGTCGCCATCTTCTATCTCCTTGAATCCCGTTCATCTTTTATCCTTTCCTCAATACCCACTGTACCCAGTCTTTTCTCTTTGCTAAAAGATTAAATGCAACGTCAGTCGCCATCTACTATCTCCTTGAATCCCGTTCATCTTTTATCCTTTCCTCAATACCCACTGTACCCAGTCTTTTCTCTTTCGCTAAAAGATTAAATGCAACGTCAATTGCCATCTTCTATCTCCTTGAATCCCGTTCATCTTTTATCCTTTCCTCAATACCCACTGTACCCAGTCTTTTCTCTTCGCTAAAAGATTAAATGCAACGTCAATTGCCATCTTCTATCTCCTTGAATCCCGTTCATCTTTTATCCTTTCCTCAATACCCACTGTACCCAGTCTTTTCTCTTCGCTAAAAGATTAAATGCAACGTCAATTGCCATCTTCTATCTCCTTGAATCCCGTTCATCTTTTATCCTTTCCTCAATACCCACTGTACCCAGTCTTTTCTCTTTGCTAAAAGATTAAATGCAACGTCAGTCGCCATCTTCTATCTCCTTGAATCCCGTTCATCTTTTATCCTTTCCTCAATACCCACTGTACCCAGTCTTTTCTCTTTGCTAAAAGATTAAATGCAACGTCAGTCGCCATCTTCTATCTCCTTGAATCCCGTTCATCTTTTATCCTTTCCTCAATACCCACTGTACCCAGTCTTTTCTCTTTGCTAAAAGATTAAATGCAACGTCAGTCGCCATCTACTATCTCCTTGAATCCCGTTCATCTTTTATCCTTTCCTCAATACCCACTGTACCCAGTCTTTTCTCTTTGCTAAAAGATTAAATGCAACGTCAATTGCCATCTTCTATCTCCTTGAATCCCGTTCATCTTTTATCCTTTCCTCAATACCCACTGTACCCAGTCTTTTCTCTTCGCTAAAAGATTAAATGCAACGTCAATTGCCATCTTCTATCTCCTTGAATCCCGTTCATCTTTTATCCTTTCCTCAATACCCACTGTACCCAGTCTTTTCTCTTCGCTAAAAGATTAAATGCAGCGTCAGTCGCCATCTTCTATCTCCTTGAATCCCGTTCATCTTTTATCCTTTCCTCAATACCTACTGTACCCAGTCTTTTCTCTTCGCTAAAAGATTAAATGCAGCGTCAGTCGCCATCTTCTATCTCCTTGAATCCCGTTCATCTTTTATCCTTTCCTGTACAAAATCTTTTCTCTCACTATAACCTCCGGCGTACTAGTGGCTATCCCGTCTTGCTTGAGTTGAAATAATTTAGAAAAATATATTAGAACACGAGTTTAAATGGACGAAAATTTAATTCTGACTTGTTTGTTAAAGTTTATCAAATTGCTTCTCACCTGGCCATCTTGGAAAATACCGTAAACTGTTTAACGCTTTTGTGTCTAATGTTGTTAATGACTTTAACCATCAGTGGAAAATCTGTAATCGAAACATTTTGCCATGATTCGTGTTGTTTGATTGTGTCATAATACGCACGTCTTCTACTTTCTATTGATAAATTTCTATTTAAATATGTTTTTTAAAATTTTAACCGAAAATATTCGGTTACAATCTTCATTGTCAAGGTTTTAGTTAAAAAGTCGCTTACGCTGGTAATGACTAATTATCCACACAACAACATTTACCTATCGCGACAACGTATTAAACAAGTCAGACAGTACCGTATGTGATACACGCTTGGGCGATCATGTCTGGAAGGAGGCATGACTGATTGGGCAGAATGTTTTCCCGTAGTAGGTGGCAATTACATTCTGCGGTAGACTGGTTGCCAACCAAAGCTATAGAACACAATCTGCTGCGTTATTTAACCCATAGCTGGAGGGAGAAGCGACGATTTAATAACTTTCCCAACGGTATTTGCGGGTTGGATGCAACGGATTCAACTGGATTTCGAAGTCGGCTCACCAATTTTTTGTTCTGAGCCGAAATATATTTGAACACAAGGCACATTCTCAGTATTTCCAAGAAATTTCTTATTTTTGCCAGTTAAGTTTTTATAGATAAAAAATATAAAGAAAATTAAACAATTTTTTTTTAATCGTATCACCCCGAGCAAGGCGGTAACGCCACTGATGTGCAGGGGGCTACGTAATAGTGAAAAGATTGGGAGAGAGAAAGCCGGAAACCACATCCTAAACAGGGAACAAGGGATGAGCCTCTTAACCAATTCAACAGACGTGGGTGGAGTGTGAACCGGGCAATAGATAGATCTATCTACTCCAATTAAATGGAGAAAGAAAAAAAAGTTTTAGAGGACATCAGTTGTTGTTATTTTATTTTTATGTTTTAAAATTCTCTCAATATTTGACGTCAAGCATTCATTTTTTTTTTTTTTTTTTTTTACCAAGGATGTAGGTAATGTTTGCCGCCAAAAATGTAGTTTCACTGATAGTTTCGGTTTGGGACGAAAGTAAAGTTTTCTCGTTCTTTTGGGCTTCCAAATCCAGTCACGTTCTTATTCAGTTTACTCATAAAAAAATGTAAATGTAAATTTAACTCATTTAGTTCAATCATAAAAAATATAGAACAGGGACGTAAACATAAAATAACGCTTATCGTAATGCCGGATCAAGACTCCCTTTAAAATTTACTGTTTTATACGTTTCCGGTGTGACATTGAACTAATAGGTTTTAGTGGATCTTCGTCGCCAATTTGCTGTGCGTTTTTTTTTAACTTTTTTTATAAGCGTTTCACCCCGAGCAAGGCATGTCACTGCCACTACTGCGCAGGGGGCTACATAGAGTGGAGAAAGGATGATTAAATATAGGAAATGTCAGAGGGTGGGTGATAGGCGGGTAAGGATACCGAGAATGGTTAAATATAGGAAATGTCAGAGGGTGGGTGATATGCGGTTAAGGATACCGAGAATGAGGGTTGGGTAGATGAGAGTGTTCTGAGAATAATTGGGAGTTAGTGTGATAGGAGGTGTCTATTGACCCTACATTTAAACACATGGAGATTGTAGCTGTCGGGAAAGCAGACTTGTGGAAGGGAGTTCCACAGGCGGGAAGCGCGAGAAAAGAAGCTGTTGGAGTAGAATTTACGGTTACATCTTATTTGTTTAACTGTAAAAGGGTGGGACCTAGTTGCTAATCTAGTATCTCGTGTAAATTCGTGCTTAAGCGGCACCAGTGATCTAAGTTCATCGGAGCAGAAGCCATGAAAGTACTTGTAGAAGAGGCACAGGTAAGCCACATCACGAAGGTGAGAGAGTGGTTGCAGCCGGTCTGCCAAGTCAGTATCAACCACGTTACAGATCCTCCTTTGTATTTTGTCAAGAAGCCCAAGGAGAGCAGCAGGGACACCCGACCAGATATGGCAGCAATATTCAATACACGGGCGGATGGTAGATTTGTATATGTGCAGAATAGATTCAGGTGGGAAAAACTTCCGGGCCCTGCACAGAGAACCGACTTTCATAGCAGCAGATTTGGCAATGGATTCGATATAGTCATTCCATTTGAGGTCCGCCGAGAGTGTAAGGCCAAGGAGGCGTAGTATTTTACTCTCTGGGTTGTGGTGAAACTTCGCCGCAAAGTTGTAGTGACCGGTTTGTGCCGGTAGTAAGACACGGAACAAGAAGGTAGGTTCAAAAGAGTGTTTTTTTTTTAATCATTTCACCCCAAGCAAGGCATTCCACTGCCACTATTGCGCATGGGGCTACATAGAGGAAGGTAAAGAGAAGGAGTGGTTAGACATAGGGAATGTCAGGAGGAAGGTGACAGATGAGTAAGGATACTGAGGATGAGGGTTGGGCAGATGGGAAGAGTGTTTGATAGAATGGGAGCAGGTTAGTGTGTTAGGAGGTGTCTATTAACCTTACATTTAAACTCCTGGAGATTGTAGCCGTCGGGGAAGCAATCGTGTGGAAGGGAATTCCACAGTCGGGAAGTGCGAGAAAAGAAACTGTTGGAGTAGAAGTTGCGGTTGCATTTTATCGGTTTCACTGTAAAAGGGTGGGATCTAGTTGCTAATCTAGTATCTCGTGCAAATTCGTATTTAGGGGGCACCAGTGATCTAAGTTCATCGGAGCAGAAGCCGTGAAAGTATTTATAGAGAATGTTAGTGTGTTAGTAGAACAAGAAACAAGATATCCAAAAGAAGTGTTAATAATAAGTAATACAGAAATAAAAAAAGTGCAAAAGGTATTATAACGCTGCTTGACTAGTAGCAGTCGTTAACTGCTTCTCGTTTACTACTGTACTTGACTACTCTTTAACGGCTCCGTTAAAATACTCACCATTTATTTTGTAGTATATACAAAATTATGGCACAAGGCCTAAAAGGGGAGGGGGAGAGGTTGGTTCTCGCTTAACTATCCTATACCTAGCTAAACACTATCACGACCCATTCATTCGTTACAATTTGCTCAGTCACCAAAAGAAGTTATCTATCTCCTCCCAATCCTTC
Source organism: Ascarosepion bandense (assembly GCA_037127315.1). Classification (NCBI taxonomy): domain Eukaryota; kingdom Metazoa; phylum Mollusca; class Cephalopoda; order Sepiida; family Sepiidae; genus Ascarosepion; species Ascarosepion bandense. The sequence goes on from JBBBDQ010000463.1 coordinate 1,517,991, forward strand.
ATACACCACAATGCCACAAACTAACAAGGGGCACCTAAAAATAGGGAGAATAACCCATGACAATAAAAATGTATTTATGTACAATATAATATATACAATAATATGTACAATATAATATAAAATATTTAATGAAAAATGAAATGATGGGAGGGGGGATGAACCCAAAAAATCAACCGAAAATACAACAAATTTTTAATTAAAATACTCTCTGGAAGTCACGCTGGTAATTTATATATAGCAAGAGGAAGGGTTCATTTCTCGTAGAAGGGTACAAGATAGAACTTTGTAGAGAGTCCAACAAATGACGTGTTGGCTTAATTCAAAATTTTGCCATTTATAGTTCGGTTCCAGTTAATAATGATGTTAACAGTAATCTCTTGCATTCTGATTGAACCCTATGGGAGAATGGTAAATTAAAAAAAAAAAAAAAAAAAAAAGAATGGTAAATTTAAAAAAAAAAAAAAGAATGGTAAATTAAAAAAAAATAACAAGAAGAATGGTAAATTAAAAAAAAAAAAGAATGGTAAATTAAAAAAAAAAAGAATGGTAAATTAAAAAAAAAAAGAATGGTAAAAAAAAAAAGAATGGTAAATTAAAAAAAAAAAAGAATGGTAAATTTAAAAAAAAAAAGAATGGTAAATTAAAAAAAAAAAGAATGGTAAATTAAAAAAAAAAAGGAATGGTAAATTAAAAAAAACAAAAAAAAACAATAGCTACTCACGCATTTATGCATCGTTTATACAGGAATGAATTTGAACACTCTCGGCTACTGGCGTATATTTACATTGTACATAACACGCTAGAACTTTTTTTTAATCATATCACTCAAAGCAAGGCGGTAACGCCACTGATGTGCCCCCCTGCACATCAGTGGCGTTACCGCCTTGCTACGTAAGAGTGAAAAGATTGGAAAAGAGAAAGCCGGAAACCACATCCTATACAGGGAACAAGGGATGAGCCTCTTCACCTGTTCAATAGACGTGGGTGGAGTGTGAACCGAGCGATAGGTGGAGATGAAGCAAAAAGATTTACAAGAAAAACTTCATCAAAGGTAGAATTGCTGACTGATGTCAATTCGTTCGAGTTTCATTCCTAGAAGCAATCGGGTGTCTAACCGTTCTGATGAGCTGTGACACAGCAAAACAGGGCTGTCTGCGGATGACCACACACACACACACACACACACACACACACACACACAGATACACTACCGGCCATAATTATTAGGCCACTCCAGTTTTTTAAAAGAAATGATGTATTTCATACTATTTTTAATATTTATGGTTCTTTTCTTATTATTACTTTGCAAAATTTTACAATTTGCATAATTATTAGGCCATCCCAGTGTTTGAAAAAACGATGTGTTTCTTACTTTTTTGTGTAACTATTGCTATGGCTGATGCTAACCCCCACATAAGTAACTTATTGCGCCTTCTTGGCTTCACATAACCGTGTTGTTTTAAATTATCAACGCACCTTTCTGAGAAAAACACTCGTTGATAACACGTACATACTCAAACAAGAAAATAATAAACAGAAACTAAAAATCCTCGAAGCAATCTACATTAAACAATTTAAACCTGGTTTGAATACAATCAATTTTGATATTTCCAACAACGTACTCAAATGCCTGTAATCAGATCAGGGACCACAACGCCACTATTTTGTCACTGTCTTCGGCCATCCGCCACGGTAGGGATGGACTTATATTTTCAATTTAATTCTCTTTATTGTTAATAGCTTAAATGTTCTATGTTTACTGTGTGTTAATATTTACTCTTTGATAATGGCTTATGTGAGCCGAAAGCTTAGACCTGATAAAAAAATCAACAATTACTGTGATTTTTTGTTGTCTTTCAACGACATCACCATCAAGTATATCAGACGGTATGAACGGATCCTACACAAAATTAATAGACAGAACTTGTCTATATTATTCATGAAACCTGCATGAAATGAAAAAATGCTGTCAAAATACACACAATTTATATATATATATATATATATATATATATATATATATATATATATATGAAATGATATGTTTGAACATTATTTTTAATCGATGCTCATATTTAAGTAGATATTCTGTTTATAATCAAACAGTATTATGTATTTGTATCTTCCGGTCTGATTATTTACGATTATTTACGATAAATATTTGTTACGAAAATGTGTGTCATTCGGCAGGATTTTCACGTTTTCGTAACAAAAATTTATGGTAAATAATCAGGCCGGTCGAAGTAAATATATAAGACTGTTTGATTATAAACAGAATATCTACTTAAATATCTACTTAAATACGAGTATCGATCTAAAATAACGTTCAGACAAATCATTTCAAATTGTCGGTTGTTTAAAGACCATTTCGTTAATTTTATTTAATTTCCGTAACATATATATATATATATATATATATATATATATATATATGAAAAGTGTATGTATATAATTATAAACGATATATATATATATATATATATGCAATTTGTTATATATATTATATTATTTACATATTATATATGCGTGGTACTTATTTAAAAGCGCTCAATATCAATGATTGAGCAAACATATTCATATAAATAGGTGTGAGTTTGTAACCCTGGGTTTCACGCTCTTGCGATCCTCAGACAGACAGAGTTTGTCTGACGATCGCAAGAGCGTGAATCCCAGGGTTACAAACTCACACCTATCTATCTATCTATCTATCTATCTATCTATCTATCTATCTATCTATCTATCTATCTATATAGGAAAAACTACTAGAAAGTTGTAAGTTTAAAAATGTATTGTTTTGACAGTATTTATTTATTTCTATTATTATATTTGATATTTCAGACCGTCCTCGGCCTTTCATCAGAAACAAATGATTTTAGAATTTAAATTAGAAACGTATTTCGCGAGAGCGTTCGTGGAGAGATTGTTTACATCACGTGACGCAGAACGCGACAGATTTTTTTTAATATTTGTAAACGCAAACCCATGCCTAACAATAATTACAAATGTTTTTTGAATATTTTTAAACGTAAACCTAACTGTAATAATACTTTTAAATGTTGTTTTAAAGAAAAATTTTTTAAGTGTATCTAAAAAATATTTAACTATTGAAATATTTATATAAAGATTCAAAACACCTAAGTCCCTATTTAACCCTAGCCTGTGTGCATTTAATTTTAAAATCCAGTATTTTTCTTTCTTTCTGCGTTAGTGTGTAGAACTAAAATCGGAATCTATCAGTAAACATTTATATGACTCACTTTTTAATTGTACTACTACTTTCTTCTGTTTATAACTGAGAATATTTTGCACCCACTCACACACACAGTTATATATGACTATAGTATATATATATATATATATATATATATATATATATGAAAAAATATACTCAGTTTTAATCCGAGATTAAGGACAGTATGGTTAAATAAAATAAAGACAAGAGGAAAACTGTATCTTAAATCGTCTACGCGTTTCGTCCTGTGATGGACTTTATCAAGACAAAAAGACGAAATGAGCTTTATTCTAAATTACGTATCTATAAACAAAACAAAAAGAAAACGGTTGATTTCCTTTTTCATTCTAAGATCTCGTGCTTTTGCACTGCACGTGGGGGAGTTCTGGAACATACTAAACACACAGAATGGACAGTTTTCAAAGAAAAGGAATAAATTCCCTTCATCTTAACGGCGCGTGACTTTGCAATTACACATGAAGAAATTCTAAAAACTGAAATATTCCGTTAATTTTTTGAAATGATTTGTGAGCGTATTTGTGGTTACCAACACTAATTTTGTTTATAGATACGTAATTTAGAATAAAGCTCATTTCGTCTTTCTGCCTTGATAAAGTCCATCACGGACGAAACGCGTAGGCGATTTAAGATACAGTTTTCCTCTTGTCTTTATTTTATTATTGTTTATTTTATTTAACCATATATATATATATATATATATATATATATATATATATATATACCTCAAATTGAGTGCTGGTGCTGATAATAACAAAGCTCCTGTAAAGTAACTCGCCACGGTTAAATGTAATTGTATAGAAATGTGCAAACGTTTTACGAAGTTTTCCTTAAACATTCAATAAATCTAATGTTGTCAATAAAGACGCTAGTTAATAAAGGTTTGCTTGACTACCTCATCGACCACCAGATTAGTCTATTTCTTTCTAAAATATCTAGGAATGATAGTTAACATACAGACAATAACACTAGGTCCAAAATAGAAATACATGTAAGCTATAATAACAATGAATTTTCTTTTATATTTTCTTATATATATATATATATATATATATATATATTAAAATTTTTCAGTTGTTTAAAATTCCAGTTGCGCGTTCGTAAAAACCCCTGTTGTACGTTTTGAAAAACGTTAGAAAATTAGTTATTATAAATCGCTTGTAGTTACCAAAAGGTTGAAACCTGGGTAGCGAAAATAACTCATTTCCACATGAAAAATTTTCAAAAGCTTTAAAATATAAATATATTAAGTACTTTTTAAATAGAACTGGGTACTGGTTTTATTTATTTATGACCAAAAAGTATTTAATATATATATATATATATATATATATATATATATATATATATATATATGTATATTACTTTCAAAATTCTTATTTGTCTAACTTGCTAAACCTGTTAAAAGCAGTCTATTTCTGTATTTATGGACAATGACTCATCTTCATCTCTGTCTCTATTTTGCTCTAACACCTTTTGAATTTATTGATCTGAAATCGTTATCATTTGCCAACTCTTGCCAGAAGATGGCGCTCTCCACAAAAGTCATTAACCTTTTGCACGTAGGAAAAGTTTTGGCACGAACTTTGCTCGAAAATCAACGAAAGTTTCTTTTTCAATTTTTGTAGCCGGGGCTCTTAACAGGAAAAATAAGTGAAGCCTTTTTTTTGCACATTTGTTCTTTAAGCAAATACAAATTCTAGCATACAGTACTGTGCAAAAGTATTAGGACAAGAACTATTTTATCTTTTATGAAGCATATTGACAGAAAATAAACAATTTAATTAAAATAATTTTATTTGATTTACTCAACAAATGCTTTAACAAGAAAAAATACTTGTTACAAAATAAATTTAATATTAAGTATAATAGCCTTTTCCTTTGATCACAGCTTGTGATGTTAGGCATTGACATTACAAGCTTCTTCAAAGTATTTAATGGTATCTTCTGTCAAGCAGCTTGTATTTATTCCCAAAGTGTGTCTTGTGAAGTAACATTAGTTTTATCAATTTTTTTTAATCCAAAATATCCCATAGATGTTCAATAGGATTGAGATCAGGGCTTTGTTGGGGCCAAATCAAATTCCGAAGCCTTCTTTCCTCTTCCTTTTTAGTTAAAAAATTCTTACAAAGGCTTGGCTTTTCACCCTGTATTTGAATTTCAGTGAGGTTTTAGGAAAAAGTTGAAAAATTTGTTACTTTTCTAAGGAAGAGGTAATTTTCTTTGTCATCAACGCCATTATCATGAAGAAGAAATTCAATTCTTGGACACGAGATGAAGTCGACGTTAACAATGATTCTCTCTCCTAAATAACATTTTTTGGTCCTGGGTATGACGGTAAATTGCATCCGCCAGCAAGGCTTCTGATTGAGGGATTGTAAGGAGCATTGAACCACCTCTTAATTGCTGTTGTTTCCAGGTTCACTCTGACCCGGATTGCTAGCACCTGTTTGGGTCCCAGCTATGGGCAAATATTTAACCCCCAAACTGGGGCCAAAACACTATGAAAGTATAAAAATACATTTTTATAGATATGTATACATAAAAATAGACTTTTATAGAAAAATATATATTTTTGAAGGAAATATATTACCAACAATACATTTTTGAAGAAAAATTTACTACCATAACACATTTTTTAAGGAAAAATAATTATTGCCAGCACTACATTTTTTAATACAAAATTAGAAGACATCTTCAGTTTTAATTTAAATTTAATCAAAATCTGACTAAATCAACCTTTTTACTGTAGCCGAAAGGTTAAACAAAACTGCAACTGAAACTCAAACACTTTTTTTTTCTCTTACATTCAGTAAACACTTGCGTCTTAGTGGCTTAATTGTCTTGCTTGGGATGAAATGATTTTAAAAATCTGCAAGACGCTAGTTACATGTTAAAAGATTAACAAAAGTAATGTTTCAAAACCTAAATATTTACGATCTTAAATTTGTTAGAATTTTTTTCTAAAAACGCCATCATGTTTTAGCCACAATTTAAAAAATCTTCGAAGCATTTCTTCCTTTTGTTGTTCAATTATAAAAATCACTTTCTACTTTTTTACATGAAAAAGTTTTCGGTCGTCAATACAGTGTTGTTAATTTACAAGATGGCGCGTCCGTTTGTTGATGCCAAGGGTTACTTATTATTATCGTTAAGATAACTTGCATCAATATCTCTTAACCTTTTTCTTTCATTTTTTTTAAAGTACGGTAATTTGAAAATATATAAAATACTGTGAGTTTTTTCAAAGTAGTTTTTTTTTTAATAAAAATTAATTACGAAGGAATTATCTTTTTCAAATAAATAGTAAACAATAAAAAATGTTTTTCAATCTTATCAAAGGAATGTGAAAATTAGAATGATGTACAATGGAGTGTCATCACAGTGAATAAAGTTTAATATCACAAGATGAATGAATTATTGCGACAAAAGGACAATTCAGATTTGTTTTTTACCCCGAGGAAAATAGAGAAAGAAAAATATAGAAAAAAATTGAATGTATTTAGATTTTTCTTCTTTTTTTTTTTCGATAGTAAAGAAAAAAGGCGAAATGAACAAATCATTTGAGACATTTTATCAATTAAATGTCGTATGTTAAGCTTAATGGAAAGAATTTCATGAAAAAATCATCGTTATTTTTTAGCTCGTTCTTGGATTATTTTTCGCCGACATTTTCTCTTCTTTTTTCCATTTCTCTTTTTAATTGATTTTCTTTCCGATTATCATTCTTTTCTATTTTCTTCAGTTGTCTCTTAATGTTTTTTTTCCTTTTTTGTTCCTTCTGTTTCATTCTTTTCTTCCTCTTTTTGCTTGTTTCTAAAGTCCTTTCTTTTCCCTCTCTCTGCTTCTAGTCTTTCTTTCTTTCTTTTGATCCGACATTCTGTTTTTTTCTTTTTTGTTCCTTCTGTTTCTTTTCTTTCTTTTTTTCTTTGATCGTTTCTATTGTTCATTTTTTTCCCTCCCTTATAATCATTATTTCGCTTCTTTCTTTCTTTCTTTCTTTCTTTCTTCAATTATTCCTTTTCTTCTTTTTCTACTCTTTCTTTTGTTTCTTTCTTTCTTTCTTTCTTTCTTTCTTTCTTTCTTTCTTTCTTTCTTACAATTATTCTGTTCTTTTTCTTCTCTCGCTTTTGGTTTGTTTCTGTATTACTTTTTTATCCCCCCCCCCTCTCTCTCTCTCTCTCTCTCTCTCTCTGCCTTCTTTCTTTCTTTCTTTCTTTCTTTCTTTCTTATAATTATTCTGTTCTTTTTTTTCTCTCGCTTTTGCTTTTTGTCTGTATTACTTTTTTTATTCCCCCTCTCTCTTTGCCTTCTTTCTTTCTTTCTTTCTTTCTTTCTTTTTCTCGAATTTGGTTTGTTTCTGTATTTCTTTCTTTTTTACCTATCACTCTTCTGCTTTCTTTCTTTCTTTCTTTCTTTCTTTCTTTCTTTTTCTCGAATTTGGTTTGTTTCTGTATTTCTTTCTTTTTTACCTATCACTCTCTTCTGCTTTCTTTCTTTCTTTCTTTTTTTCCTTTTTTTGTTTTGTTTTCCTTCCTTTTTCCTTTTTCTCATTTCTTCCTCCTTTTGTTTGCTTCTATTTTCTTTCTTTTTTCCTTCCCTCTTTTTTGATTCTTTTTTCTTACATTTTTCATTTTTTTTTATTTGTCATTCTGTTCTTCCTTCCACTTCTCTTCTGGCTTCCTCCTTTGTTTTTGTATCTAGCATTCATTCTATTTCCTTTTTTTTATTTCTTGTTTTATCATCTTTTCGTTTCTGTTTATTTTTTCTTGTTTCCTATTCTTTTTTTCTTTCTTTTTTACAATTATTCTGTTTTTTTTCTTCCTTTTCCTTTTCTCTCCTTTGTTTTTATCCCTTTTTCTGTTCTTTCTTTCTTTCTTTCTTTCTTTCTTTCTTTCTTTCTTTCTTTCAAAGCGGAATATTCCATTATCTATGAGGCATTAGCAATAGATGTTTATTTTTTCTTGTTTCCTATTCTTTCTTTCTTTCTTTCTTACAATTATTCTGTTTTTTCTTCCTTTTTTTCTCTCCTTTGTTTTGTTTCGGTATTTTTTATCCTTTTTTCTGTTCTACTTTCCTTCTTTCGTCTTTCTTTCTTTCTTTCTTTCTTTCTTACAATTATTCTATTTTTCTGTATTTCTCTTTTTATTTCTCTCTCCTTTGTTTTGTTTCAGTATTTTTTATTCCTCCCTCTGTTTCTACTTTCATTCTTTGTTTGTTTGTTTGTTTGTTTGTTTGTTTGTTTGTTTCTTTGTTTCTTTCTTTCTTACAATTATTCTGTTTGTTTTTCCTTTTATTTCTCTCCTTTTTGTTTTGTTTCAGTATTTTTTTATCCCTCTCCCTGATTCTACTTTCTTTCTTTCTTTTGTATCATCTTTATTTCTTCTATTCTTGTTTCACTATATTTTTCTTTCTTTTTCTTCATTTCCGCTTCCTTTTTTTTTTTTAGTTCTTCTCGTTTTTTTTTCTTTCATTCAATCTTTGTTTCAATACCTACGTCTTCATTTCCGCTTTTTTTCTCTTCTGTCTTTACACATTTACTTCCTTTCTTTTACCAATATTTTTACTTCACATTTTCCAAGTTATTATTTCTTGTTTTTTCTATTTTTCTATTTTTCTACTTTTTTTTTCCGTTTCGAACTTTCTCTTTTCTTCTTTTTACTTTGTCAGAATATTCCTCTTTCGTTTTTCGTTTCCCGTATCCAATTTCCGCTTTTTTATTAGCTAAAAAATTTACATCAAAATCGTACTTTTCGTATCAACGGGACAAAATGAAAACAACTGAAACCATTTGAGAAGTGGAATTTAAGAAATTGAATTTGAAGAATTTCAAAAGAAATAATGTTTGTATTTCGAATTTTTTCTTAAATTTTCACCTTCTCTTGACAGTCATTAAAGACTTCAATATGACTATTTTTAAAAGAAGTACAACCGATACAATAATTATCAATTTCAATGATTACAGAAATCAACTTAACATCTCTGTCTCTCTCTCTCTCTCTCTCTCTATATATATATATATATATATATATATATATATGGTATCCATAAAATTCGTGTGCAATTTATAAATTTATTTTTATGTACAATACACACGGACTTTATGGAGACCCTGTATATACACAGGGTGCAATGGAAAATTTTATAGCTTTAATTTCTCGAATGAGCATTATTTGTTTCTACTTTGTCGACTACCCTGTATAGTAGGGTCAGTTGGGTATGCTGTGCTGCTTTGCATTCGCACCGGAAACTCCAATAGGAACATTTCAGTGTGTTTGGGTGTCAAGTCAGAGTTGGATTAGTCTAATGATGATTACGGATTGTTTGTAGTAATCACTAGTGATGGCAAGGTTATACCTACATTCATCTTCTCACAGAGACATAGACTCAATATGGGGGCCTACATCAAGTACTTTGACGAGATAGTAGTGCCCTTGATCAAGAGGATGGCTGCTGGAAGACCCTGCGTTTAGCAACAGGGCTTTACACCATGGCACGCAAGCAGAAGAACCCACTCATGGCTGTCAAACATTTCTGCAACCACATCACACCTTACATCTCGTCACCTAACTCCCCAGACATAACAGGAGGGAAGGGACGGATTAATACCTTTCCCATGGGTACCAGTGCTTAAGTGAATGCAGGGCATTCAACTGGAATTCGAACTCGGCTCATCGATTTCTCTTTCAGAGCCGATATCCACTGCACCACAACGCACATCCGTCACTAAACGCTTACAGCACCTTGTATTTCCAAGCAGTCACCCATCTAAGTACTGACCAGGCTCAGCGTAGCTTAACTTCGGTGATCGAGCGCGAACCGGTGTATTCAACGTGATAGGCCGTAAGTACCGATTTTGTGATTCAATTCACGATTATTTCTATCACCAAATTCTCGACCTAACACGGCAAATTTGGAATTTTAAACCAACCTGCCTGCCAATGAGTGTTACTCATTCTGTTGCTGCCTTCTGCTTGTAACGCTTAACTAGCAGTATAGCCCGGCATTGCTCGAGTGTAATGAAAGTTTTGAAACTAATCCATGGACCTGGAGCTAAGATTCTTTGGACGTTGGCAAAAAAAAAGTAGATTGTCGAAGCTGTAGAACTTATTAAAAGGAATAAATGTAAGTTAAATTTTGATTTCCGCTATCGATGTCAAATAAGTTTACCGTCACAAACTGAATTTTGAAGGCTAAATAAGCCCCTTGAGTAAATGGTATCATGGCTGAGACTAAGAACTACAATTATACCTACCCAGAGTAAAACCCGAAGCAAACCCAAAATAAAAGGGGTGAAGATTTTGATTAGACCCGATAAGATATCAGGGTATCGATTTCCAATATCAGTGTCAAATCAGTCATCCAAGGATAAACTAACCTAAATAAGTCCATCAAAACTTATCGTATTTATCGGGAGTAAAATTGGATAAAATGAGCCATATTGATGGCTGAATATCGGTTTTTGATCAGATTCGATAGAATATCGGGGGTATCGATTTTCGATATCGGGGAAAATGAGTCGTCTGAGAAGATCTGCTAATTCTTGAGACTAAACATGATAATTTCACTAAGTTAGAGCAAATCCTGCAGCAAAAACCACGATAAAAGGGCTGAAATCCTGATCTTGATCATACCTGAGCGGATATCGGGGTATCGATTTTTTATCAAAAAACCCCGAGGTGAATAGCAGGGGCATCCGACCAGATGTGGCAGCAGTATTCAAATTATATATATATATATATATATATATATATATATATATATATTAAAAAACATATTCATATCCACCTACCATCCCTGTTTTTCACTTCCCCTCCCACTTTTCTTTCTTATTTCGTTCCTTTTCTTTCTCTGTCTTTTTCGTTTCTTTTTCCTCTTACTTATTGCTAGGAGTTACCTTTTCATTTCCCCCTTTCCTGAAGTGGACTTCTGGTGACTAAAATTCACAAACATTCTCAAAACTTTTGAAATATTCCATAATAAGAAAGACTCTGACGAGGTGAATTTATTTCGCTGATATTAACATTCAATATATGTAATTTTCGAAGTTGTATATGTAAAAAAAAACATATACAAATTGCCTTAGTAAACAAATATTTTTAATTACATTCAGCCCTCAGGCGGAATCAGTTTCAATATTTAATTTTCAACAATTAATATTATTAGGGTCTCCCTTGGGATTTTACCTTCATGCGATTTCTTTTTAGACATACATACATACATGTAAAAATAAATACCCATTTAAAAAAATCTAAGGTCCCACTATGTATCTTATCCAGACAAAATTAAAAAGTGACATGTCTAGATCCAAGCCACCCTGCCTCCTTTCATAACCCAAATATTAAATCTCCATGGTTACATAATTCTCAGGTTTGATTGACACACCTAAAACATTTCCACCATCTACCATCCCTAACTGTTTAAATAACAAACATTCATTTTATATTTTAAATATAAATCATTAAATATAAATCATCTACCCCTGGGCCACTATATATATATATATAGTACTGTGCAAAAGTATTAGGACAAAAACTATTTTATCTTTTATGAAGCATATTGACAGAAAATAAAACATTTAATTAAAGTAATTTTATTTGCTTCACTCAACAAATGCTTTACCAAAAAAAAAAAAATAAATAAATTTAATATTTAGTATAATAGCCTTTTGCTTTGATCACAGCCTTCATTCTCTCAGGCATTGACATCACAACCTTCTTCCATGTATCTAATGGGAGATACCATTAGATACATGGAAGAAGGTTGTGATGTCAATGCCTGAGAGAATGAAGGCTGTGATCAAAGCAAAAGGCTATTATACTAAATATTAAATTTATTTAAGCAGATTGTATTTGTTCCCAAAGTGTGTCTTTATTTAAGCAGATTGTATTTGTTCCCAAAGTGTGTCTTGCGAAGTAACATTAGATTTATCAATTCGAGAGGGGGGAATAAGAAAAAAGTCAGTCATATTCAAGGATAATAGAATAATGAGTAGTTTCAAAATAACTTGTTTAATAGAAAATAGGAAAAATTAAATATAATTTCTTTTTAATACATTTCTGTTACATCTAGTTTTAAATAATCAATATTTATTAGCAATTTACTTGGCTTTTCACCCTCTATTTGAATTTCAGTGAGGATTTTAGGAAAATAACCCCAGTCCTAATACTTTTGCACACTACCGGTAATGTGTAAAACTGTTAGGACAGGGGTTATTTTAAACTTTATTTTGATGCCTCATAAAAAATAAAATAGTTCCTCTCCTTATACTTTTGCACAAATGAAGTGTTTTTTTTTTTTGCGTTTCTTTTTTCTTTTCTAAAACTTTACTCCTAAAACTTTACTCCTAAAACTTTACTCCTTAGGAATAAAACAGTTTTTTTTTTAATTTTTTACAGGAAATGTGAAGAAAAGAAAAAAAAACGCAAGAAAAAAAAAACACTTCATTTTTTTAGCAACATCGTAGCGTATCTTCTACGTTTTGGATCCACTTTTAAATGATTAGTTGCCTTTCTTTTCCTCCTGGATCGGCGTACCTCAGGTAAAATCGTTGCTAGCGTTAGTAGATCAAACGTATCGGAAATCACCTCCATAGGCCTTTCTTCCGCCGGACCGCTGTCAACCACGACTGAAGACCGTCGTCTGATCTGGTTAATGTGCCGTCTGCACGTCAATTTTTCGCCTTTCACCAAGTACATCATATTGCCAGCCCGCTTTTCTATTTTTCCAATTTCCCAGAACGATTTATTTTGTTTGTAGACCTTAAAATATACTTTTTCACCAGGATTGTATTTTTTTACTTGAATAAATTTTTCTCTACCTGGCTTTGTCTTTTTTGGTAGTAATTTATCGAAGACAGTTCTTACCTGACGTGCGAACATCACCTCAGCTGGCGATTGTGAGGCTGGTGTTCCGTTATTTGGGGTAATTCCGTATACCTGTAGAAACTTCTATAGGACTTCCTCTGCAGGTATTTCCCTAGCATTCTTTAAAGCTCTTTTTACGGTGTCCACAAATTTTTCAGCTAACCCGTTTGATCTTGGGTGATAAGGAGCTGTGGTAACATGTTCGACGTTGTATTCTTTGCAGAAATATTTAAATTGTTTCGACGTAAATTGACTTCCGTTGTCCGTCACAATTGTGTTTACCACACCAAACCTTGCGAATAATTCCAGCAGGAACTTTTTAGTACTTTGCGTCGACGGTTTTTTATATCAGGACATTTCGAAAAACTATCCACTACTGTGATATAATGGTATCCGTTCAGTGGACCTGCAAAATCCACATGTAACCTAGACCATGGTAGGTCTGTTTTTGGCCAGGGATTTAATTATATCGGGGGTGTCTTTGCAGTTAAGACAGAGCCTTTATATTTTACCAATGCGTTCTCAATGTCCCTGTCCATATTCGGACAATATACAAAACTTCGCATGAGGCTCTTCATCCTAGTGCTGCCAAGATGATCAGTAGGAAAATCACGTAGTATTTGCTTTTGCAGTGTGTATGGAATCACCACACTTTCTCTGTATAACAATACTGTATTGCAAAGCGAAAAAACATTTGTTGTATACTGGCCATACTCGGTTATTTTTTTCTTTTATTTTCAAGATATACTTATCCCTGGTGGCTTCTGTTATTTTTTTTCTAGAGTTAACGGAAGTTCCCGAACTGCATTACACACAGTAAATTTCAGCTCTTCTTCTGACTTCAGTGAGGCAATTACTGTGTCTTCTAGTGGTTTGCTCATTTTAGGAATTAACCTGGACAGCCCATCAGCGTAGCCAAATTTATTCAATGGTATGTACTCCATGCTGAAGTTATAATTTAGCAGTATTATACCCCATCTCTGTAATCGGTTAGCCGTATGCTTCGGCAAACCCTTTTTCGATCCAAAAATAGAAATTAGAGGCTTATGATCAGTTTGTAGCTTAAAATGTCGACCGTGGATAAAACGGTGAAATTTCCATACCACAAATATTATTCCTAGCGCCTGTTTCTCCATCTGAGAGTAATTCTTCTCAGCCGGAAGTAGTATTCTGGAAGTATGACCAATTGGTTTTACTTGGCCATCTGGCATTTTGTGCAAGATGCATGCTCCTACTCCATACGCACTTGCGTCGCAAGCTACTATGATCTCTAAACTCGGGTTGTAGTGGGTTAAAAATAATTCTGAGGTTAACACTTCCTTTATCTTTGCAAATGCTTTCTGGCATTCATTAATCCGTTTCCAGGGTTGTTCTTTCTTCAATAATTTTTTAAATGCAATGTCAATACTCATCTATTAATCACTGGAATCTAGCTCTCTCCCCACCCCCGTATAATCTTCCCTTTCTCTCCACCTATGTATCTGTCATCTCACCTGCTTTCTCAGCTTTCTATTGCTCCTTTCTAACTAGTTTGTACTCCTCACTCTTTTCTAATTAATCTTTTTACAGTTATGTAGCCCCCTGCACATCAGTGGCATTACTGCCTTGCTCGGGGTGAAATGATTAAAATAAAAATCATTTAATGGTGCCCGCAGATCATACATTTGGTAAATCTTTCTAATGTGGTAATAACATTCGGAACATGTCTTTTATATCAGCTGCTCTCTCTGGGTCTGGCCTTCTACCATTCTTATCGATGATCTGCCCAAATATTTTACTTTCTCCATAAAAACTCACATTTGCTTTCCTTGAGTTTAAATCCAAATTCCTGTATTCTTGAAACTACTGCATTTACATGTTCCACGTGTTCTGCTATACCTGTACTTCTCATGAGGATGTCGTCCAGATACGCTACGGCAAAATCTAGACCACCCAACATCGAATCCATTACTTACTAGAAAATGGCGGGCGCGACCTTGATCCCAAAAGGTAGTCTGTTAAATTTATACAGACCCCGATGTGTGTTTATACACAAAAGTTTTGACGTATCCTTTTCTATCGGTATTTGCAGCTATGCATCACTGAGGTCTATCTTCGAAAATATTGTGCCTCCGTTTAGCTTCAAAAATATTTCTTTTGCTGTTGGTAGGGGATAATTATATACTTTGAGTGCCGCGTTCAAACTCGTCGAAAAATCAGCACAAACACGAATTTCTTTAGATTTTTTTTTTCGTATACCATCGGTGTCACCCATTCATTATACTCAACTTTTTTAAGTACACCGGTTTTCTCTAATCTGTCTACTTCTTTATCTATCTGTTCAATTTTCTTTTTGAATAACGCCTGAGCATTTTCTTTTAGCTGGAATTTGCTTCCATCTCGGTACAGGTTCCCAAACCTGAAAAAAAAAAAACAAAAAAAAAACAGTAGGAAATGTTTCCTTAAGTTTCTTTATTAACTTTTGGGCTTCGGTGTTTAAAATTTCTACCTTGTAACAGAAAGAATTTATCGGTAGATCCCATAATTGGAATTCTGTTATCCAATTCTTACCAAGTAAGTTCGTGGTATTTTCTATGACAATTAAATAAAGAAATAGTTTACCTTTTTGTGTTTTTTATTTAACCTGACTTTTGTAACAAATTCTCCAATAACTTGTTTTTTTTCTCTAGTCGCTGATCGCGCGATTTTCTTTGTCTTAATTCAAGTTGGTTTTCTCCCACTTCTTTCTCGTATGTAAATTTATGATAGATAAACCCGAACCCGTGTAAAGTTGCATTTTTATATTTTTATTACTTATTTCGACAGTAACAAATTTTCTGATTATTCGATCTTTTATCTTGTTGGACATTAATTTTCTTATTTTATTGTTTTTATTTCTTGACCTGCAATGCGTGCTTTAATGTCCCATTCTTTTACAGTTGAAACATTTTTTATTCCTAAAATCGCAATATCTGTACCAGTGTAGTTCGCCACAAGCAAAACATGGCTTCGGGAACTTTTGTTTATTTTTCTCTGGTATTTCATTTTTTGCTTGATAATCCGCAATTTTAGAATTCTTTTTGGTAGACTGACTTTTTCCTTTGTAGCGTATTTCTTATATACGAAAAGTCAGACTTTTTTTAATCTTTCTTTACGCTAACATTCAGTCTTCTGCCAATTTTTGTACTGTAATACTTGGATCGCTTTCCAATTTTGACAGGATTAATTTTCTCAACTCTGCGTCTCTTTTTGATTCCAGCCTCCGAACAAACACCAAGCACTTAAAATTATCTGCGCTTAATTCTGCCGGTTTGAATTCTTCACAATACTTGTTCACATTGGCTGCGTACGTTATACAGACTTGTTCGTCATCTTTCGTCAGATTTAAACATTTCCGCCTTTTGTGGAACAGATATGTCTTTTTACTTTAATAATTCACTTAATATATTTACGGCCTCCGTAAAAGTCAGCTCTCTAGTTGTTTTTTTTTTCGGTAAAATGTAGTTTGCTATTCTCAGCAGTTCCTTATTTGCTTAAAAGAAGCCTAACCTTCTTTCCTTCAGACCACGAGTGGCAGTCCTCGTTATACAAGTCGGTATATTTTTTATAATACTCCGCAAAAGTTGTTTCTTCATCTGGATTTTACGTGAATATTTCAATTGAATTCCATATTGTATTCTCCGGGAAAGAATCATTTTGTAGATTTTTCTTTTTCCACTTCTCAGTTATTTCCAGGATTTTGTTTTGAAACTCCCTATGCATCTGTTTTATTTTTGTTGGAATTGCATTTGTCTATTGAAAATTTCCTCCTCTATCTGCATCTGGAATGTTTTATGCTGCTCTAATGTTTTCGTATGTTGTTCCAACTTAAAGAATTCCAGGAATATACTTTTACAGACTAAACTATCGCCCGGTTCACACTCCACCCACGTCTATTGAACGGGTGACGAGGCTCATCCCTTGTTTCCTATTTAGGATGTGGTTTCCGGCTTTCTCTTTTCCAATCTTTTCACTCTTACGTAGCCCCCTGCACATCAGTGGCGTTACCGCCTTGCTCGGGGTGATATGATTAAAAAAAAATTTACTCCATTTTCGCAAAGAGTTAATACAATGCCTAATACTGTAGAGGGGGTGGTTGTCCCACGAATTTGCAATTCGTGACCTATTTGAGAAAACTGTATTATTGAGAAAAATATTTCTTTTCTCAGTTGAGAATACGGCAGATTTTTTTCGTCACTAAATTGATGTCTAGGCTTGCGAGAAACTTTGCCAAGTTGTTTTTTTCTTAAAAAAAAAAAAACGTGAATCCGAGACTTTGTCGCCAAAATTATTGTGGTGAGCTAATCTTTTATTCTTCCGTATGAGTGCGCCCAAAATTGTTTTTGATGAGTGAAAAAGAGAAAAAAATTTTCTTTATTATTCCGAGTGAATTGGATCTTCGTCCGATATCTTCGTCCGTTATCCGAATCTTCGTCGCCAAAATTGTCTTTTGGCGAGTGGAAAAAAATTCTTTTTATCTCTTCCCCGTGAGTTTGATATCTTCGTCGCCAAAATTGTTGTGGAGTTATTTTCGCAGTGGAGGCTAGTATTTGTGCTAAAGTCGGTCCTAATAGGTTCGACGTACTTAGAAACTTGATATAATATGTATTACGCAGTGTAATCTTGCCAAGCAGCTGACTGCTTTCGTATTCGACTGACTGTCGACTACAATCGTCCAACATCGACTGACCCTCGTTCCTCTTACTACCCCTGCTTAAATTAGGTAGGAGAGTCTATTCACTATAGAATGGGTGAGTTTCACCATAACAGTTCTATAGCCTTGGCTGACAACCAGTCTGCCGCAGAAAGCAATGGCAACCAACTGCAGGATAATCTTCTGCCCAGTCAGTCATGTCTCTTTCGAGACATGATTGCCCAAAGCGTGTGTCACGTATGACATTTACCTGACTTTAAAAAATCTACTCCTATGACGACATTCGCTAATTAATTCGTGACATTGGTTAAGAAGATAATTTCGATTATATTTTTATTTTAGAATTTAAATTTACATCCTTGATACTCTTCAATTGATCTTATCCTTGATTTATTTCTGATATTATATATATATATACAGTGGAACCTGACGTATGCGACCACACATGCGACAATAAAAAAACTGGTCGCATACGGCAGGTGGTCGCTCACTAAAGGGCTCATAGTCATGACCTATTTACGCCAGGAACGTATATTCCACTCATCAGGACGTACATATTAGAATTTTACCATCTAATCTGGTAATAAATAAATGAGAACAAAAGAAAATGGCCTAAATTTAAAGAAATTTATTCATCATAATTCATTTTAAAAATTTAAAAAACGTATTTACAACGGTCAACAAGAGACCAAAATATTTATTCACAAAAAATATTTATTAATTAGATTTAAAAAAAAATGTATACCGTTTCAGTTTTTTCTTAGAAGTGAGTGCTAGCAAAAGAGAATCTGTGATAATACATGGAAAAAAAAAACATACAAAAAACTGACAGCGATCGTGGAACCTGTCAAATGCATTTATTTATCTTATTCTCTTCAGATCTATCTATCTATCTATCTATCTATCTATCTATCTATCTTGTTCGGTGTATATCTATCTATCTATCTATCTATCTATCTATCTATCTATCTATCTATCTATCTATCTATCTATCTATCTTGTTAAGTGTATATCTACCTATCTATCTATCTATCTATCTATCTATCTTGTTCGGTGTATATCTATATATCTATCTATCTATCTATCTATCTATCTATCTATCTATCTATCTATCTATCTTGTTCGGTGTATATCTATCTATCTATCTATCTATCTATCTATCTATCTATCTATCTATCTATCTATCTATCTATGTTCTTTTGTTTCTTATCTATCTATCTATCTATCTATCTATCTATCTATCTATCTATCTATCTATCTATCGGTTATATCTATCTATCTATCTATCTATCTATCTATCTATCTATCTCTTTCTCTTGATTCTATTCATATCTATCTATCTATCTATCTATCTATCTATCTATCTATCTATCTATTTTGTTCGGTGTATATCTATCTATCTATCTATCTATCTATCTATCTATCTTGTTCGGTGTATATCTATCTATCTATCTATCTATCTATCTATCTATCTATCTATCTATCTATTTCTTTTGTTTCTATCTATCTATGTTCTATCTATCTATCTATCTATCTATCTATCTATCTATCTATCTATCTATCTATCTTGTTCGGTGTATATCTATCTATCTATCTATCTCTTTCTCTTGATTCTATCTATCTATCTATCTATCTATCTATCTATCTATTTTGTTCGGTGTATATCTATCTATCTATCTATCTATCTATCTATCTATCTATCTATCTATCTATCTATCTATCTATTTTTTCCCTTGATTAATATGAATCTATATCTCGATAATAATACTTCTCGCTGACTGAATTGTTAAGCTCCTCAAGTGATACAGTTGTTTATATCAAAATATAAGCAAAACTTCCCCATAATACGATGCATTCCTGTACAACCAGTTTCAATGCGTTCCTTCTTCCTACCAACAAGAGAAACATATTCAGCGGATTTTTGTCAATCATTTTTGTTTATACCTCAGGCTGCCTCAAAAGAAGGGAAAACGCATTTTCGTCTCAGTTTTATTCAGTACGCATGCGCAACTTATTAAAAAGAACAGGAAGACACACGCACACACTCGCGCACACCCACGCGCATATAGACCAACACACAATGAAATGCTAATGCATTAATGAGAAGCTTCACACTTCCAATTAGGTTTTGAAATATAGGAGAAAGTTATGATCATGGTATCACCACTCTCATCAGTAATAAGGAACAATAATTTTCAGTACTTTCCAACGCAGGCACACACGTCATTAAACGCTATCTCTCTCCCCGCCTCCCCCTCTCTCTCTCTCTCTCTCTCTCTCTCTCACACACACACACACACACACACACACAAAAGGAAAATGCTGACATTTCCCATTTCTCACTTCCATTTAGGTTCCGAAAAATATCTCCAGGTGTAAGGTATATTCATGGTATCGCCACTGTTTTCGGTAATAGCGAACCTAATCGAATAGTTTGAGGGAATGGCTCTAATAACGATAGCCCCCTCAAAAAAAAAACATCTATCGGGATACATGACTAAACCTTTAAACCTTTCAACTCGCGAGGGAGAAAGAAAAGTGATGTTCAGTCGTGTTAACTTAGTCTAATCCACAAGAATTTACTCGGGCAACCAGACTGGCAACAAGATCTCGCCCTTTTACAGTTAGATCAACCAAATACAGGCGACAATTCTACTCCAGAGGCTTCTTTTCTTTTTTATCTCTTTCATAAATATTTTCATGGCTTCTGCTCTGACGAACGTAGGTCACTGGTGTCCCAATCCACAAGAATTTACTCGTGTAACCAGGCTGGCAAGAAGGTCCCACCCATTTACAGTTAGATCAACCAAATACAGGCGACAATTCTACTCCAGAAGCTTCTTTTCTCACACTTCCCGCCTGTGGAACTCCCTTCCATATACTTGCTTTCCTGACAGCTATAACCTCCAGGAATTTAAATGCAAAGTCAATTCCCATCTCTTATCCACTTAACATCAGCCCTTTCTATATCACCCTGTGTATCTCGATCTTTTCCCTTCTCTCTACCTTCGCAACTGTCTTCACTCCTGTGTTCACATCCTTCTCTTGCCCTTTCTTTTCACCCCCAGTAGCTGGTTTGTCTTTGTCTTC
Organism: Ascarosepion bandense; assembly: GCA_037127315.1. Taxonomy (NCBI): domain Eukaryota; kingdom Metazoa; phylum Mollusca; class Cephalopoda; order Sepiida; family Sepiidae; genus Ascarosepion; species Ascarosepion bandense. Next base: position 1,538,869 of record JBBBDQ010000463.1, read on the forward strand.
ACTCTCCTCATGCCTAATACTTCAATTCTCTTATGAAGCCTCCTGTACATCAGTGGCGTTAACGCCTTGCTTGGGGTGAAATGATTAAAAAAACCCATAGTTAACTAAAGAGAAGAAAACCAATAAGTTTTCTCGGTCCCATATAATATCGGACATCTTAATGGGCATAATATTTAAAGAAGAAGGTCTTAGAGATACAGGCACACTTCATCAAGAGATTAAACCTAAGAAGCTGTGTAAATTGATGGCAGAGTTGGACTGATTTTACCCCTGTTAACAAATTATTGGAGTTCATTTTTGTTATGGTGAAACACACCTATTCCTTAGATAATGGACTCTCCCTTCTATATTCATAAGAGTTAACAGGAAGTTAACTCAAGAAGTTCTTGAGAAGTTCATAGGAGTTCTTAGAAGTTCTGGAGAGTTCTTTAGACTTCTATTGGCCTTCAGTAGAACTATTAAGCAGCTGATATTAGTTGGCAGTTAGCCGAATACTAAGGAGTCAGCTTTTAGTGGACGATTACCAAGTTCCTAATATTTAGGGTGCATTAAGTCGATTAGCAACTGACATAGCACGATTATAACTTTCAGTGCGAAAACTGCTCCACAACAATTTTCGAGATAAGTTGCCAACATTACTTTGTCGGGCATATCGATATATATTGATATTAAGCATAAGTAGATAATTGCATCATCACCTAGAAACGCTGAGTTGAAAACGACTGGCATCGGGAAGATTGTTGGTGGAGATGGGATAAAACAAATAAAAATAAAGACCGGGGTAATTCTATATTCATGAAAAATGGTCTTGAAGTGTGACTGCTTAACATGACCTTAAAAAATGGATTAAGTCAATAACCGATCAGAGACACCATCGTCCCTAATTTTGTAGAAAAGTCAATCATATCAAATCCTCTCAAAAGCCTTAAAGATATCTAAAAGTCACAGCCCTAGCCTCGTCGTACTTATTTAATGCTAAGTACACTCAGTCAGTTAAGTGCAATACGTTATACACATTTGGGCGATCATGTCTCGAAAGAGACATGACTGACTGGGCAGAAGAATTTCTATTCTGCTTTAAAAGCTATAGCTGAAGGGAAAGAGACGGATTGTATTAATAAGTAGTAATTAGTGGAGGATCAGTTTATTACTTAATAACAATAAAAAAAATGATCCCCCACTTTATGTCCAGTAGAAGCTTTACTTATATATCCAACTATTATCTTCATTCAGTCAGTTAAGTGCCATACGTGATACACGCTTGGATGATCATGTCTCGAAAGAGACGTGACTGACTGGGCAGAAGATTTTACCTCAGTAGATTGTCATTATTTTATGCGGGAGACTGGTTGCCAACCAAGGCTATAGAACCCAATCTGTCCTGTTATTTAGCTCATAACCGGAGGAAAGAGATGGATTAATACCTTCCGCAAAGGTATTTGCGCCTAAGTGAATGCAACGAATTTAAATGGAATTCGAACCCGGTTCCCCGATTTGTCATTCCGAGCCAATATCCACTGCACCACAACGCACATTCAGTACACTACCGGCCATAATTATTAGCGTGTTTTTAAAAAAATGATTTTTAATAGCGACAATTTATCCATCGCACCCTGTAGATTATATATATATATATATATATATACCCGTCATAAATATTAGGCCACCCAAGTATTTTGAAAAATGATGTATTTCATACTATGTTTTTGCATTTATTGCCAAGTGAATAATTGTAAATGAAAATGGAATGGTTCTTTTGTTAATAACATGTTCATCAAATGAATTTATAAATATTCAATAATATATAATAATAATAATAGCGACAATTTATCCATTTGCACCCTGTAGATTTTATATATATATATATATATATACCCGTCATAAATATTAGGCCACCCAAGTATTTTAAAAAATGATGTATTTCATACTATATTTTAGCATTTATTGCCAAGTGAATAATTGTAAATGAAAATAGAATGGTTCTTTTGTTAATACTGCACAATAACATGTGCATCAAATGAATTTATAAATATTTAATAATTACCCATATTGCAGTTTCATCAATAAAAAATGAAGACAATTTAGGGTCATTCGGACGTGTTTATCTTTGCTTCCTTGTCTGGTAAAGTTTTGCAATCTGAGAAAGATTATAGGCGGTGTCAGGAAGTGGGTAAGAGAAGTATGTTTGTGGCCATAAATTGAGGGGGTTACATCGGGGAAGGTGGTGAGAAAGAGTGGTTAGATATAGGAAATGTCAGAAGGTGGGTGATAGACGGGTAAGGATGTAGATGGGAAGAGTGTTTGAGAGAATGGATGCGAGTTAGTGTGTTAGGAGGTGTCTATTGACCTTACATTTAAACTTCTGGAGATTGTAGCACTCGGGAAAGCAAGTATGTGGAAGGGAATATGTTTCCAATTATAATATTCAGTCAAACAGTTAAGTGCCATACGTGATCCACGCTTAGGCAGTCATGTCTTGAAGGAGACATGACTGAATGCTACGAATGGATGACTGAATAATACAAATTCAGCTGCTGACCTTGAACGGGATCTACACTCTGTCGTAAATCGGGGCAAGAAGTGGCTTGTCAACTTCAATGCGTCTAAGACCAAGCTGTTGTCTGTCAACCATCACAGGCAACCTCTCCTGCCTCCCATAAGCATGGACCAAGCGAGTTTCCCTGAGAGCAACACACTACGCTTCTTCGGCCTTACCCTCTCCTCAGACCTCAAATGGAACCACTATGTTGAATCCATAGCTAAATATACTGCTAAGAAGGTTGGGTCACTATGTCGATCCAGGATGTTTTTTTCCACCTGAATCCATCCTGCATATATACAAGTCAACCATCCGTCCGTACATGGAGTACTGCTGCCATTTATGGTCAGGCGCCCCTGCCGTTCACCTCAGTGTTCTCGACAGGCTCCAAAGGAGAGTCTGTAATGTGATAGGTACTGATCTGGCGGCTCGACTGCAGCCACTTCCCCACCGTCGAAATGTGGCCTCCCTTTGTCTGTTCTATAAATACTTTCATGGCTTCTGCTCTGACGAACTTAAGTCACCGATGCCTCCTCAACAGGTGTTTACTCGTGAAACCAGAGCGTAAATTGTTATATATAATATAAAATAAAATAAATTTTCAATATTCAAAAATGTTGAATGAACATTTCGATATAAAATCCCTAAGAGAGATTTTACATTTCCTCAGCAACGGCCCTTCTTTCAAAATGGAAAGGGATTTTATGTCGAAAAGTTCATTCAACATTTTTGAATATTGAAAATTTATTTTCCTATATATTAGCTCTGTAATTTTAATTACATTGAGCTCTCCTCCCGTATCATTTTTTAATATTAAATTTTTTTTAATATTAATTAGGATCAAGTTCTTGGGATTTACCTTACTACTTTTCCGTTTTGGATTAAAGTATTATAATATATATATATATATATATATATATATATATATATATATATACAGTAATTTAAGGAGAGCTCTAAAATCAAAATCATATTGAAAAAGAGTTGAACCCGCAAAATATCTTACCCTTGACACATCGACTATGTCTGCAGGATATATATTTTTGTAATCATATCGCCCCAAGCAACTTCCACTGTTGTGCAGGGGGTTACATAGGAGGAAAGTTATGAGAAAGAGTGACAGGTTATAGGTGGTGTCAGGAAGTGGATAAGAGACGGATGAGAATACTGATGAGAGTGGAGTGAACGAAGAAAGGAGCATGAGAGAGGATGCAGGTTAGTGAGATAGGAGATGACTATTGACTTTACATTTAAATTCTTGGAGATTATAGCTGTCGGGGATGCAAGTAAATGGAAGGGAATTCCACAGGTGGGAAGTGCTAGAAAAGAAGCTGCTGGAGTAGAATTTGCGTTTTAAAGCTCGGCAGCGAGGTTTGCTTTGTCAGCCTCGGCAGAATTTCTATCAATGGGTGAGAAAACCGTACTGTCATCAGCGTATATGCCTACTTGGGATCTTATTAAATTTGGGAGATCCTTAATGTAGATAAGGAAAAGCATAGAAGCAAGAATAATCCCTGAGGGACACCCGTGTTCGTATGATAGTATTTGGGGGCATGTCCGTCCAATTCTACCTTCATTGAAAGGAATAACTTGATAAGGTCCAATTATACTCGCAGCTTTCGTAGAAGGCCAGCATACCAGACTCTGTCAAACGCTTATATAGTACCTTTAAGGACCTAATAGATTGGATGAATACACATATTTTCTATCACCAGGGACTATTATCTGCAAAAAAACACTTCAGGCATGTCCCGCTAGTACCCCCTTATTGATATTATATTAACTGAAACAAAATAAGAAAGTCTTTCTAGAAGGTACTTTTCCTGATCACGTATAGTTCGTCTCTTAACGACGTTTTCTCTTCCGACCGTCTTCCCTTTCACATTTTAGACTAGATTTTTCTTCACCTTGAGAACACGAGTGACAGTTGAAAGGCTGACACCGACAATATCGGCGATCATTCTGCAAGGTTTGCTAGTGTGTTCGTGAAGTGTTACAGGTTTTGTATTCTTCCTTGGCTTGGAATTAGGTGCATTAAACACAATGGCAGTAAGATAACTAATCGACATTCGAGACAATAATGTGCGGGCTTGATAAAATCAGATGAAATCACGGATGACACAATATTTGTCAAAGCTAAATGAATTTCATCACACATCCCGAATAAATATTCATATTGCTGCAAACCACTGCAAATGTCATCATCTGAGGAAAACAATAAAAAATCGATAACACCCTGTCACTCTAGTGTGTCTAAAACTGACCGTATAGTGAAAGAAAGCAAACTAAAATAAAATGTTTAACGACAATTTTTACCTCTTGTAAATGACTCCCAACTCTCAACGATGGTAAAATCATTTGCGTTCACCTAATAAAATCAACAATACTTTCTCGCACTTCTCGTCTGTGGAACTCTCTTCCGGATTTTTGCTTTCCAGCTAACTTTGATTTTCAAAAATTTAAAAGCAACGTCAATCATGATCTACTGTCCTGATTACTTTCAATTATTCCCTTTTCTCAATGATTCTTCTGTTTTTTTTCCCGGTTTCTTGATTTCCAGTCAAAATTAATTTTCAAAAACTTAAATGCAATGCCAATCATTATTTACTGTCTTCTTGATTACTTTTCAATTGTTCTCGTTCCTCAATAATACTTCTGTCTTTTATCCGGCTTCTTGCTTTCCAGTCAAGATTGATTTTCAAAAAATTAAATGCAATGTCAATCGTTATCTACTGTCTACTTGATTACTTTACAATTGTTCTCGTTCCTCAATAATGCTTCTGTTTTTTATCCGCCTTCTTGCTTTCCAGTCAAGTTTGATTTTCCAAAATTTAAATGCAATGTCAATCGTTATCTACTGTCTTCTTGATTACTTTTCAATTGTTCTCGTTCCTCAATAATGCTTCGGTTTTTCTTCAGGCTTCTTGCTTTCCAGTCTAGTTTGATTTTCAAAAATTTAAATGAAATGTCAATCGTTATCTACTGTCTTCTTGATTACTTTTCAATTGTTCTCGTTCCGCAATAATGCTTCTGTTTTTTCCGGCTTCTTGCTTTCCAGTCAAGTTTGGTTTTCCAAAAATTAAATGCAATGTCAATCGTTATCTACTGTCTTCTTGATTACTTTTCAATTGTTCTCGTTCCTCAATAATGCTTCGGTTTTTCTTCAGGCTTCTTGCTTTCCAGTCTAGTTTGATTTTCAAAAATTTAAATGCAATGTCAATCGTTATCTATTGTCTTCTTGATTACTTTTCAATTGTTCTCGTTCCTCAATAATGCCTCTGTTTTTTCCGGCTTCTGGCTTTCCAGTCAAGTTTGATTTTCCAAAATTTAAATGCAATGTCAATCGTAAATCTACTGTCTTCTTGATTACTTTTCAATTGTTCTCGTTCCGCAATAATGCTTCTGTTTTTTCCGGCTTCGTGCTTTCCAGTCAAGTTTGGTTTTCCAAAAATTAAATGCAATGTCAATCGTTATCTACTGTCTTCTTGATTACTTTACAATTGTTCTCGTTCCTCAATAACGCATCTGTTTTTTCCGGCTTCTTGCTTTCCAGTCAAGTTTGGTTTTCCAAAAATTAAATGCAATGTCAATCGTTATCTACAGTCTTCTGGATTACTTTTCAATTGTTCTCGTTCCTCAATAACGCATCTGTTTTTTCCGGCTTCTTGCTTTCCAGTCAAGTTTGGTTTTCAAAAATTAAATGCAATGTCAATCGTTATCTACTGTCTTCTTGATTACTTTTCAATTGTTCTCGTTCCTCAACAATGCTTCGGTTTTTCTTCAGGCTTCTTGCTTTCCAGTCTAGTTTGATTTTCCAAAATTTAAATGCAATGTCAATCGTTATCTACTGTCTTCTTGATTACTTTTCAATTGTTCTCGTTCCTCAATAATGCTTCTGTTTTTTCCGGCTTCTTGCTTTCCAGTCAAGTTTGGTTTTCCAAAAATTAAATGCAATGTCAATCGTTATCTACTGTCTTCTTGATTACTTTTCAATTGTTCTCGTTCCGCAATAATGCTTCTGTTTTTTCCGGCTTCTTGCTTTCCAGTCAAGTTTGGTTTTCCAAAAATTAAATGCAATGTCAATCGTTATCTACTGTCTTCTTGATTACTTTTCAATTGTTCTCGTTCCGCAATAATGCTTCTGTTTTTTCCGGCTTCTTGCTTTCCAGTCAAGTTTGGTTTTCCAAAAATTAAATGCAATGTCAATCGTTATCTACTGTCTTCTTGATTACTTTTCAATTGTTCTCGTTCCGCAATAATGCTTCTGTTTTTTCCGGCTTCTTGCTTTCCAGTCAAGTTTGGTTTTCCAAAAATTAAATGCAATGTCAATCGTTATCTACTGTCTTCTTGATTACTTTTCTATTGTTCTCGTTGCTCAATAATGCTTCTGTTTTTTCCGGCTTCTTGCTTTCCAGTCAAGTTTGGTTTTCAAAAAATTAAATGCAATGTCAATCGTTATCTACTGTCTTCTTGATTACTTTTCAATTGTTCTCGTTCCGCAATAATGCTTCTGTTTTTTCCGGCTTCTTGCTTTCCAGTCAAGTTTGGTTTTCCAAAAATTAAATGCAATGTCAATCGTTATCTACTGTCTTCTTGATTACTTTTCAATTGTTCTCGTTCCTCAATAATGCTTCTGTTTTTTCCGGCTTCTTGCTTTCCAGTCAAGTTTGGTTTTCCAAAAATTAAATGCAATGTCAATCGTTATCTACTGTCTTCTTGATTACTTTTCAATTGTTCTCGTTCCGCAATAATGCTTCTGTTTTTTCCGGCTTCTTGCTTTCCAGTCAAGTTTGGTTTTCCAAAAATTAAATGCAATGTCAATCGTTATCTACTGTCTTCTTGATTACTTTTCAATTGTTCTCGTTCCTCAATAATGCTTCTGTTTTTTCCGGCTTCTTGCTTTCCAGTCAAGTTTGGTTTTCAAAAAATTAAATGCAATGTCAATCGTTATCTACTGTCTTCTTGATTACTTTTCAATTGTTCTCGTTCCTCAATAATGCTTCGGTTTTTCTTCAGGCTTCTTTCTTTATAGTCAAGGTTGATCATAGAAATTTCTATGTCAATCGTTATCTACTGTCTTCTTGATTACTTTTCAATTGTTCTCGTTCCTCAATAATGCTTCTGTTTTTTCCGGCATCTTGCTTTCCAGTCAAGTTTGGTTTTCCAAAAATTAAATGCAATGTCAATCGTTATCTACTGTCTTCTTGATTACTTTTCAATTGTTCTCGTTCCGCAATAATGCTTCTGTTTTTTCCGGCTTCTTGCTTTCCAGTCAAGTTTGGTTTTCCAAAAATTAAATGCAATGTCAATCGTTATCTACTGTCTTCTTGATTACTTTTCAATTGTTCTCGTTCCTCAATAATGCTTCTGTTTTTTCCGGCTTCTTGCTTTCCAGTCAAGTTTGGTTTTCCAAAAATTAAATGCAATGTCAATCGTTATCTACTGTCTTCTTGATTACTTTTCAATTGTTCTCGTTCCGCAATAATGCTTCTGTTTTTTCCGGCTTCTTGCTTTCCAGTCAAGTTTGGTTTTCCAAAAATTAAATGCAATGTCAATCGTTATCTACTGTCTTCTTGATTACTTTTCAATTGTTCTCGTTCCTCAATAATGCTTCTGTTTTTCTTCCGGTTTCTTTCTTTATAGTCAAGGTTGATCATAGAAATTTCTATGTCAATCGTTATCTGTTGTCTTCTTGATTCCTTTACTTTTATGATTCTTGTTTCTTTATAATATATTTTCTTTTCGTGTTCTTCCTGGTTTAAGGCCATATCACGTTGAAACACAGATCACCTTTGAATCAAGTCAGGGCTTTGATGAGTAACATTTCAGGGACACCCTGTTCTTGGTTCACTGAATAAAAGCCCAGAATTTAAAATGAGGGTGATGAGTTCTAATAGTGTCCAGGTTCGTTATATTCACTTGAGTGCGAATACTCTTTGAGAAGGTATTAATCCTTCTCTTTTCTCTCAGCTATGAGTTAAATAGTAAAACTTGAATCAGAAAATTATTATCACCAAAGAATTCTTACAAGTTAAAAAAATCAATCCATTTTATTTTTTTTACACTAAGTAGCCCCTAGTCGATGGGCGTTGTGGTGCAGTCGATATCGGCTTGGAACGAGAAATCAGGGAGCCGAGTTCAAATTCCAGTTGAATTTCTTTCATTAACTTGCGAGCAAATACCTTTGGAAAAGGTATTAATCCGTCCCTTACCTCCAGTTATGGGTTAAATAACAAGACAGATTGGGTTTTATAACCTTGGCTGGCCATTAATCTACCGCAGAAAGCAATGGCAATCTACTGCGGGATAATCTTCTTTCAAGTCAGTCATGTCTCTTTCGAGACATGATCGCCCAAAGCGTGTATCGCGCAAGGCACTTAACTGACTGACTAATTCCAGTTGAATTCCTTGCATTCACTTACGCATAAATACCATTAGGAAAAGTATTAATCTGTTTCTTCCCTCCAGTTATGGGTTAAATAATAGGACAGATTGAGTTCTATAGCCATGGCTGGCCATCCGTTAACCGCAGAAACCAATTGCAATCTACTGCGGCATAATCTTTTGCACAGTCAGTCAAGTCTCTTTTGAGACATGATTGCCCAAGCGGGTATCACGTATGGCACTTTACTGAGTGAATCAGTAGTGTCTTAGTGGCTTTACAGTCTTGCTTGGGGTGAAATGATTAAATACAATTCTGACATGATGAATTTATTGACAGATCTTTGTTTATATCATCGTGATGAATAAATTTTGTTTTGTCTCTTTTTGATGATAAACTTTTATTATTTGTTTTGTGTAGATGCGCACTCTTGTAGTCGAGTGCGCATGCGTAAGTACTTGTGTGTGGGTCGAGGGTGCGGCTGAATGTATCCAATCGCAGCAAAAGGAGTGTTCGCAGTCGTACATACCACGCTGCAGCCATTGAATCTAAATTCAACTCGAAGGGCAAAATGGCTTCCAGGCTTCGAACCTCTGCGGCTGGCAGGATCGACACGAGACTTCTTTTACCGGGTATCTGTGATCTGAATATTAGATGCCATATCGAAAATCTTGGCGTATTGGAAATCGATCTCGGTTTACAAAGAAGTCTGAAATTGCATGCAATTTTCTGCTTAGGAGATATCAAAAAATGACCAGCATGATGAATGTGAATTTAGAAGCTATCTTTGAATTTAAGAGACATAAAAACACTGTTTTTTTTTTCTTATCGAAGTTTTCTGTGTCTGTTAGACGCGAGTAAACCACTTATTAACAGCCCGCCAATTTCTCTTAATAATGTTATCACTGCACAAGATTAATGGCGCTGACCGTTTAGATATGTCAGAGAAATGTATAAACTTTTTTCGTTAAGCAGAAATATCGATGTTTTTATCATCATTATAATCAGTCCTATGACAGGGTGTCGTAGTGCCGCTGCCCTACAGAGTACTTAATCAGTTCAGTCGACATATCTAATTTGAAAGCCGGGAGGTAGCGTATCTTGTGTATGTAAACCCCGGAAAAGATCTTTCTTGAACTTGAATGGTTACGGACACGTAGTCTTTGATACTGTTGGTTAAACCCTCTGCTCTGAAAGTTGGTTTCAGCCTAGGCAGACATTCTCGCGGCGATTCAATGTCAACAACGCATTAATTTCATCTATAGCTAAGGAATCTACTATATACAATTTTGATAGGCGGCTGGGTATTGACAATAATCAGCCCTTTAGCAAGATTGTGTTTTAATCAAGCCGGCTGTCTGGCCACTAATTTCACCAGAAAAAAAATATTATTATTAAAATTAGTGGTTTATGTTGTAAAAACTGAATAAAAAAACGAAAAAAATGAATATTATAATTTGACAAGAAAACCTGTTTAAAGGGATTTACCGTTATATAACTTAATGATTTAAGTTATTTATATGGTTCAAATATACAGCTATATATATATATATATATATATATATTGATTAATTGATTGATTGATTGTTTAATACTTAGTTTTTGGTCCTAATAGGGTTAGACCAGTATACATTTGTATTAAAAAGTGTTCTTTACAATTATATTGTAGAACTTTTGAATATTTTTCATTTTTAAACGAGTTATTTCGCTACCTTGGTTTCCACCATGAGTGGTTTCTTTGGGCGATTTTTTTATAACATTAAAAATAAAATATAATAGATTATTAAAAATCAAGGTAGCGAAATAACTCGTTTAAAAATGAATATATATATATATATATATATATATATATTATTATTATTATATATATATATATATTATTATTATATATATATATATATATATATAATTATTTATATGATTCAGATATACAACTATATATATACTAGCAGTATAGCCCGGCGTTGCTCGGGTGTAATGAAAGCTTTAAAACTAATCCATGGTCCTGGAGCTCAGGACCATGGCACGAAAGACTAAAAAGCAATAGTTGTTTCCAGTTAAAGCGAAACCATAGACTGAAAGAAAAATGGACGGATGTAAGTCAAATTTTGATTTCCTGGTATCGATATCAAATAAGTTTTTTCGTCGTAAACTGAAATTTGAAGGCTAAATAAGTCATCTGAGTAAATGGTATCATGGCTGAGACTAAGA